>VXBH01006832.1:50890-98022 GCA_013400035.1 Rynchops niger | reverse complement strand
TTTTTTTTTTTTTTTTAGGTGGAGAGCAGTAATACTTTGTTTTGTAGCACTGATAGGAGGTAAAGTGGTGAAAGAGGTTTAAATCATTTAAACTCTGAATTATAAACTGCTCTGTTTACCCCAGTGTGATTTCTGGAGTCCAACTCAAGTACTTACAGTGGAATAACATAATTTCTGTTGCTCATTTTTAGCTAAACATAAAGAACTTTTGAATTTGATTCACTTTCACATTTACCAACCTTTAGACTGCTTTGATATCCTTTTTATAGTGAGTTTTTTTATATTTATGGAACAAAATTATTGTCTGGAAAAAAAGCTTTAAGGGATGTAAAAGACACAGTAAATCAGATAATTTACTATACAGTGTTTCTAATACAGTATTTTTGTGTTTCTGGGTGTTTTATAACATTGAGCCTAACAAATATTTATGATTTGAGTCTTGGACGCATTACTGGATTACCCCCTTTTAGTGCTCCTCCCTTCCCCCAGTCATCTGAAGCTACCAAATACTGCTCAGTTTGCTCCATAAGCTCTGAAGAACTGAGAAGCCTTGGCACGAAATTACAAGTAAGCTTGATCTGGAGTGTGCATGTACTTGCCTGTATCTTTCAGAAGTAGCAAAAAGCTTTTGGTCAGATTTTTCTTGTTATCTCACAAATGATACAGAAATTTTTCAAGCAGCGAGGTCTCAACAGCCTCTTTCCTTCCAGTGCTCAGGGATGAGAGCGTTCTGATCATGTCTGAATTTCTTTATTAAACCTTTTATCTTCCATTCCCCACCTGAAGTGGGGACCAAAGTCATGGAGTCATCCTCCTTGTTCTGTTAAGTACTGCAGCTTTCTTGTGAGAAAAGAGGTCTTCAAATATGTGAAAGAATGCGAAAATGTGAATGTTGTAATGTAGCTATGTAAGTTTTTATATATTAGTGTCTGTAATCATACTGGAATAAACAGTCTGATATACTGGGGACTTAAGGATGCTGCTGTGTTTCTAACGTCATTTGGAGAGAAGTTGGTAAAATACCTTCCGTATACACCCCCACCTCAGGGAAAGAACATGCTAAGCACAATTTCTGTATTGAATGTATGTATTTGACATGTTTAAATCAAGTTCTTTTTCACTTTTATTTTCTTTATCCTTTGATTGGTAAAAGGAAACACACTCACCACAAATCATACTCTGCATAGGCACATCACCTTTTTTACCTCAGTAAAATAGATTTTAAAAGTACATAAACTTAGTTGTCAGTTTACCTAAGTGGAAGTGATAAGTAAACCTAGGTACCTGTCTCATTAAGTATTATTAATTTACAATGACCTGTGAAGATTTTGACATTTGGGTTTTTGTTTTTAGTTTGGGTTTGGGGATTTTTTGGTTGTTTGTGGTTTTTTTTTTGTTGTTGTTGTTGTTTTTTTTTTTTTTTTACTTTTCCCAGTACAATCCATGGATTTTTGATTGCTCCTACTGGAGAAACTGAAAGAGAATATATAAAAAGCAAACAAGATTACATTTTTTAAAAATCTGTATCTTGTATACAAATTCTAATAAGTTAATTTTAAACTGGAATTGATCTTAAGGTGTCTGTTTAAATTAATTTACAATATAGCTTAAATAGCAAGAGGAAAGAAGTGAAAATGGTGAGAGCATGAGATAGGGTGGCAAGGTGAACAAAAGTTATTAAAACAAATAAGCCTTAAAGTTAGCGATACCCTGCATGCAGTGTTGTATTTTATTGCTTCTGCACTTTTGCTTTTCTTTCTATTTGTTCATTACTTCTCTGTGTATTCTTAGTTGCTCACATCCACCAATTTTAATCTGTAGCATTATGTTAAGTAATATTCCATTTTCTGTAGGTATTTGACGTAATGTTGTATACGTGTTAGGGAACTATACTTTCAGTTTTACTTTATATTCTTTTTCCTACATCATTCCATGTGGTTTTCAGAGGTTGTGAGTGTCTTCATGTTAAAATGTTTTAGTAGCATCATAGACTGCATTTATTTTCCTGTTGAGTGATTTACAGAATCTGCACATACATAGTTTTGCTGTATATAAGCTTTGTCACACAGGGCAAGTCCTCTTGGATCTTACATGGTTTTTACATTTAATATAACTTATGTCTGTGAAATACTGCATGTACCTCACCTCTTTCACTTATAACATTCAAAACCACTTCACATTTTTGGGAGGAAAATCCCCTTGTTTCTTTAATTCATGATTTTGAGGCTGGTAATACATTAAGCAACCAGATGTTGTGGTATCCTTATCTCTCGACATATATCCTAGATGTATATTTACCTACCTAACAATAACAGTTATAAATCAGTCAGCCAAATAACTGCACTGGATCAGATACTCAATATGGAGATGATACACTACGGACTGTACAAGGGAAAGTAAGGGGCTACACTGTGCTTGTATATTGTTTTTATTATTTATCTGATGTAACAAACTACAGGTGTTTTCAGCTATTTCAGAAGGGATGACAGGATAAAAGAGAAGTTCAGTGACACGTGTTTATTTTAGTTCATATTCTTCCTTTGAGAGAACCCAATTATACAATAGGGATGTCAGGCTTTAGAATTGGACTGTCCCATATCCTTCTGGTCTCCCTGTGTATGTCATGTCTTTCTATTGCAAGTAAGGCTTTTATAAGTTTGGAGGGGGGTTGTTTAGAAGAATTCAGCCAGTAGACATAGTTGGAAGTGTGGCACAATATGTGTTAATATAGACCCAGCTTTTTCTCTCAAATATTTATTCATGTGATACAGTTTGTTTTTCTAGCAGATAAAGATACAGTCTGGTTTTGGAGAACAACCAGATTATATTTTTCCATCCTTCCAAACACAAGACAACCCTTCCCTTTTAAAAAATATCCCTGAATTTCTCATCTATTTAAAACGTTCTAAGTTGCTAACAGGTTCGTTTATTTTAAGTTGCAGCATTTTGTGAGTCTGAAATGATTCTACCAATTATATTCTCAATAAACCTCTCAACGTGATACATGTTTGCTGAGGAGGAAGGAATCCTGTATAGGATTAGAATGTTTTTGTTACCGACAAAATGTGTTAAGGGAGGACAGTACTATTTGTGAATGTTGAAGCAGGCTAAATTACGGTATCTTACTAACTTTTTCCTTCTCTGCGGCTGCTTGTAGAGAAGGGTAAAGTAACAATTCGGTGGATTGCAAATGAAGCTGAGAACCCCTTACTTTCCCCTTCCTGCAGTTAATGTGTAAGGTGCTACACCGGAAGTGTAGCTCATAGCTCTGTTTTGAGAGAGGTGAGTTGTTCAAGTTCTGTTGACCTTTCATAGTACGGGTTGGATTCTTTTTTTCTTGTGTTTTTTTAACCCCCTTGGGTCACTTGCTCGCTCTTTCTCTGTTTTCTCTATTACGGGAATGGATCAGGCTAGAGAATATGCTTTGCTCCTGCAACTGTAGAGTAAGAGCTGAAGGCACTGTTGGTGCCATCTCTCTCTCTGTTCCCTGCTCTGGATCCTGTATAGTGTTGACAGGAATGATGATAAACATTCACTGTCCCTTGACATGAAGAGGCAATCAGAAACGTAGTTTACTGTTTTATATTCTCTGCGGTTTGAATTATGTCCAGCAAGAAGATAGACTTTGCCAAGAATGGAGTAGTGCTTGAACTATAGTATTTTTAGGCATAAATATGTAGTGGATTTGTTGTTGTTGTTTGTTTTGTTTTTAAGTTGGTTGGTCTTTTTAAAACATTTTTCTGATTTAAGAAAATGTGTCATGGAAATGTTTTCTGATAGTCACTAGGATCAGTTGCTTTTGGAACTCCTGCTCATACCATTGCCTCCTTCAATGGGAAAATCACTTCTGTCTCTTTTGAGACAGTCAGAACCTTATATGTAAATTTATTTGACATGAATACTTACTGTTTGTCATTATTATAATAGCAAACAAAGATTACTACAGCACTACGAGAGGATAGCAGAACTCTCCTACTGCAACCTTGCCTAATTAGGTGAAACTTGATCTAGCCTATCTAGTTCCTGTCACAACTGTGGCCTGTCTTGTTTCTTTAGACCATCTTATCACTGTTCGTCATTACTGCTTGAATTGGTATGCCAGTAGACCAAAAATACTCCATTTAAGTAGTTTTTCACTGTAGTTGTTGCACAGAAACTGTTCTTAGGCTTTAGCTCTACACAGCATTTTTATTTTCACTACTATTTGCAACTGTCCACATGAAGAATATTTTAAGGATGGTTCTTCAGAATATTATAAGAACATCAAAAGACAAATCCTGGTTAACAGAAAAGACTGGACTTAACTCTAAAAACTGGACAAAGGACAGAATTATAAAAAAGAAGGTGGGGTTACTTTGCTTTCTGCTTCTTTACTGTAAAATTAAGCATTTTGAGATTTCTTTTTGTAAAACTGAGCAGTGTATCCTTATAATGGGTTAGAGTGTGTGCATGTGGGATTTTTACTTGAAGATCAGAGATTATTGTCTTATGTGTTCCTTCTGTATATGAAATGTCTGAAATTTTTAATTCTACCTTGCATAAGTTGTTTGATTATTTTTTTTTAATTATTATTATTTATTGGTTTTGATTTAGCCAAATGGAGATCTGAAAATAAAACAGATTTTAATTTTGAAACCTGACATTTAAAAACTAAAGAAATGCACTGGAAGGAGTTATTTTCTATTATGTCCAATTTCCACTCTGATGGAAGGAAAACTCTGCAGACTGCCTGTTGGATCCCAAAGGATGTATTCACTTTCACTTTTTATTTTTTTGCCAAGCTAGCTAACATTACATCTAACATTGAATGGTTGGTATTCCTTGAAAGCAATACACTAAACAATCAGTATTTTGTTAATACTTTCTGCTCAGTGGGAGAAAGCTGTGGCAGTCCCTTCTTGTTTTGCTCTATTGAAAATAAAAGGAAAGAGTAGTGCTGATTCCGTATTACGTATGTGTGTGCGTCTGTAGATTTCCTTGTTTCTAAAATGAAAAAGTGATGTTCAGTGCTGCAAATCACCTTAATTAGTTGACAAAAAGCACAGCGTCTTTAGTTCAAATACTGTGTTGGTTGGTTTTGTTTCGTGGTTTTGCCTTTTTTGTTTGTTTTTCTTTTGTTTTGTTGAAAAGTTGTAAATGAAAAGACAGAAATGTCTGCCTTTTGTTTCCTATACTTTTTGTGATGAGGTTATTTTCAATGCAGTAGGTAGGCCAGGCTTTTCTGGAATTCAGTGGATTTTGGATGACTTTGCTGTAGCTGTTGACAAGGTCGAACAGAAGACTGTAGAAACATCAGCACCTCCCTTTCTTTAGCCTTGGCCAAAATATTTTCAATAATTTGAGAACACTCTGTTCTGTGATAGAAATTCTGTGGGACACTTTTGTTACATGTGGATTTTGAAGACTAAGTCGTCTTTCAGGGAAATTAACCCAAACCCTCATGCTTAACCCTGCTCTTCAGTTTTGCCTTGTGTTGTCAGAATTTCAAAGTAAATTATAGTATTGCTAATCCCAGTATGCAAAAACCTTGAATATGATTTATCCCCATATCCCCCACCCAATAAAGGTGAAATACTATTTATATATTTTTTTAATTTTTCTTATCTGTCATCTGGTTCTTGAGGCTTTGAGGGGCTGTCCTGTTCTGTAGGTCTTGGTGATTTAGGCGGGTTTGTGTGTGTGTGGTATGCATTTTTTTTTGTTTGGGTTTGTGTGTGATTTTTTTGTTTGTTTGTTTTGATTGATATTTTTTTATTTTATTTTTATTTTTTTAAACCTTTCCTTTTGGTGAATATGACTCTCTTCCTGACTGGAAAGCTGAAATTCTTATGTAATAAAATGACCTCTGAAGCTGAGTCATCTTGGATTCATTTAGTTTTGTTTTTAATTTATTGCCGGTTCACCGAAGTGTGAGTTTACTGCAAATTTCACAGTACTACAGTTGCATTGTTCTTCAGCAACACATCTTCCGTAATGATTAGGAAAGTAAAATATTTAACAGTATTTTTTAACATATTATTCATATCATCAGCTGATGAAATGAAATGGGTAGTTAATATTTTAGGACTGTTGTTTCAAGCTTGTCATGCATTTGCTGTATGACGTGCTGGTTACCTTGACAGGTATGAGAGATTTAGACCTCTGAATGTTAGAACTAAGTTGTGTTTGTAATCTGGTATGGTGAGATGTGGTTGTAGTGCCATGGTGTTTTCTCCCTCCTTTTCCCTGGATGCTCTGGGGCTACATCTGGCCCTGGACTGGTGGTTCCCCCTTAACTCTCTGAACCATTTGGTTTGGAGGACCCTGGGCTGGGGATGGGAGGAATAGTAGAAGTGTGGACATCGTGTTTATATTTTATCAAAATAGAGCTGTCGGAGTTTATGGACAAATGGACTTCAGGAAAGATGACTGCACCAATGTAGCTATTGTTTTGATCTGAAGTCTTGCTGTCCCCTGAACTTCTGACTTTTCTGCATATTACTGGTGTTCCATGTGTTTGCAAATGTAGCGTCTGCTGCAGGTTTCTAAAAAGAGTTTGGCAAGAATCCATTGTTTAAGGAATTCTCATATTAATATGCCTAAACAACTACTAAAATACTTAGTTGTAGCAGAGGTGTGTGCTAGTTTCTTAAATAGATTAGCAATTTCTTTTCATTTTTTTTATTTAATAATTAGCACAAAATTGATGTACCTACTGATTTTTTTTTTTATTATTTTTTTTCAAGGTGCTCTGGATAAATCTCATTGACATCAAACAAGCAGTACTAGATGAGGTTTATCATCGTAATATTCACAGACAAAAAATACTCTAAAAGATAAAAGAGAGTATCCTTAATGAAACCAGCAAGTGTCTGAAAAACTCTGTGCCTTCTTCAGAGCTGCTTGATGTGAAATATCAGTCTTCTGTTCTTGGTTAATAGATGGCAATAGTCCTCTAACAAATCAGAGAATACTAATTTGCAAGGTGAAAATACTTACCTTTACATATTGAGTTGTCATGAACCTTGTAAAGGGTTTAGGAAATCCAGCATCAACTGATTAGAGCAGAGACTCTTTCAAGAAGAGTCTCCAGCTTTCACCTTTTAATAATGGTTGTGAATATCATGAAAGATAGCATATGGCTCACAGTCTCTTAGGGAGTGGAACAAAAAATTTCAAAGCCTTGTTCTGGAAAGAATAAAACTGTCTCCATTTGTAAGGTATGTTGCCTAACAGAGAAATGTGCTCAGCAAGAACTTGTCCGTGTACCTAGAATTATCCCTGTGTTCTAAAGTCTCTTACATGGTAACTAGTGTCTTGACAGTCCTTTAGTAGAATTATTTGCGTCAAGGAGCAACAACAAGATCTCTTGCTGTTTTGCCAGATGTAGCAATTTAGGAATCAAGCCAACAGATAATACGAAGCAGGGATGTTGAACTCATTCTGTAACAAGTGCCAAATTGCATTTTCCACTAGAAAACATGACAAAAGGCGTGTTTTATAGATTTATCTAACTTCAGGCTTTGTTCCTTTAGCTATTGATGTTAAATATTGCACTTGGACAGATTTCTTTTTAAATTAATAGTTTTATTTGTAATGCAGATTCTTTTATTCTTTTCACTGGCCCCTTTTCAGCTATACCCGTTTTCCCTTCTATAGCTTCATGTTTACTGCCCATCTTTTAGATTAATTTATCCGAATATCAGCTCCTGCTTCTTTTTAACAGAACCACCTTCTAAAAGAAGGCATTCCAATGTGACAAACAACAAACAGCTTCTATAAAGATAATGTCTGGAGAGCTGGCAGTGATTTAGTACCATAGATTGACTGTGACTTCTAATATAACAACGTAGAGTCTAAAATCTGTTATAGGATTACAATGTCTAAATGATCGTGTTGGTCTTCTATTTTAGGCAGATGTTAGAAACTTAACATTTGTTAGGTTGGTTGGTTTTTTTAGCCCTAGTCCTATCTTGCTCCTCTCAGCCTTCAGAACACCCATTCCAGTCTGTGGGTTGCCTGTGTTGTTTACACAAGTGAACTTTCAGTTGCTGTTGTTTTCATTAAGTATTGTTTTCCTAGAGTTCTGGAAGTCTTTCAATTAACTACTACAATACCTTTCATTTAATAATCTGTGGATCTATCTTGCTTAGTTGAATATCTTTAAATACCTGATGATAGTTTCTGTTTCCTTCCTTTAGCAAAAATGTTGGCTTGCTCCTGTGCCCTACAGAAAGCCTGGCACTGAAAGAGTAAGAGGCTTCAAATTCCAGATCTACAGTTCATGCTGTAGCTTTTTATCTTTCAGTAACAGAGAGCAAGAGTGTCCCTTCAGCAAATAAATATCAAGTAGGTGTAGGTTTTTCGAAATAGTCTGAATTCTGTTGAATACCTGCTGTCCTGTATGAAAGCTCATTTACTGAAGAGGGCAAATGCAAGTCCTCAGAGGAAATGTCTGTGTTTTTTGTCAGTTATTGAAGCCATTGCACACATGTAGGCCATACAAAAATGTAGGAAAATCTTGTTTAATGATTTCTTTTAATGTGATGCTTCTCCTTTTCTATAAGAGGAGTTAAATACCTTTTTTTTTTTTAAATTATTTTTGTGCTCTAACAATAGAAGTAATTTTATACCCCATCACTAAGTCTGTTGGTACAACTATTGTATGACAAGACTATCTTTTTTTCTCCTGGTTATATTTTCTGTAGCCAGGTTGTCTTTTGCAGAGCCTCATAGAGGTGGATCTCAAGGTGGATAAATTTTTTCTTTATTTTTTTCAGTGATTTCAAAATGGCAAGTTAATGCAACTAGCATGTAAACTTAGGCAAAAAATACTTTTGTGAGCTAAGTATAATTAAAGTAGACTTAAGCAACGTTAAATTTACAGATTTGATCAAAATTGCAAATGTTATCCAAGAATAATATTAGCTTATTTGTATTTTTGAGTAACATTATAAATGTTTATCCGTGGTGAAATTTATGGTTTTAATGTTTGTTAGTAGGCCATAGCTGAATGCTATACATTTTAGTGTCTGAGATTTGCTCCCAATTTTGTGAATTCTTTTGCAGGCCATATGGAGGCTATTGGCTTCAAATTTGAAAGTGTAGTAGGAAACATGCTATTGGTTTCACAAGTCTGCATTTTGGCAGAAAACTTTACTCATCTTTGTATTTGCAAACTGAAGCCTGTTGGTTGCACTACCTTTGTGAATTTTATTAATACAGTCAAAAGGCATCGCTGGGCTTTAAATTTTGGGCTGAACTTGAAGCTTGTTCAGCTTGGATGTGAGGAAATGTATTCAGAAATATGGACATTTAATGCATTTATTTCTCACCCCATATATGGAGAAGGGGAAAAGATGTTAGAGGAAAGAACTCTACTGATGAAACACAGTAATCAATAATAAATTTGCTGTATATCTTAATGGTCTTATTTGAAATAAGACTTGTAAACGTATTGTAAAAAATTCTTCAACAGATCTGAAGAACATTTTTCATTCTGAAAGTAAATAATTATTGTAATGAAGCATGCTGGTGAATAACTTGTTTATTAGACAGACTTCAAATGTTTCTTTTTAATATAGGGAAGTGAAATGGTTTAATCTTATTACTGTTTTTCTGGGGTTTGCATGTAATAATCAACATCAGAGATTTATTTGGGATTTGTTTGTTATGAAATCTCAACACTAAAGAAATACTCATGACAAGTCAAGAATGTATCTTTAGATGGCTTTAATTAAAACAGTTTTGTGGTTATAATTTCACAGTCTGGTTTCTTTTAAAATGTAATTGCTTAAAGCTTCACCTAATTAAGTCTATAATCTTAAAAAGGGGCAGTGTTCATACTGCACATAAAGTTAAAATTCTGCTTTAGTGCTTGAAATATGCAACCAGAATTTCTACAGCTGTAGATGGTGCAAGGTTTATGTAATGGCATGAATTCCAGGCAAGCAAACTTGCATGACATAATTGATAATTTGTAACTTTTTTCTCTGACCATTCTGTATGTAAGGTTGTGCATATTAGTGTGCCTTATCACCAAAGGGATGATTTTCCACCTCTTCACATTTTGCTTGCATTTCATTCTCTAGTTTTTCAAGTACGCAAAAAACCTCAGTCTTAATCAAAGTTCATATTTGATTGATGGGGCTTTGACATTTCAGTAAGATAGGGGTTTGGATGTTTTGGTTAAAACTATTCTAGTAGCACCTTAAATATAGCAAGCTCATGGGACTCCCAAGTCAGCAAAATCTAGCATGAAAGTTATTAAAACTTCTTGGGAGATGTTGATATCTCTACTGTGCAAGAGAGATTTACTTTGAAGANTTTTTAAAAAGTTTTTTTTTTTTTTTTTTTTTTTTTTTTTTATTTTTCTCATCTTGGAGTTGTAGGCACCACGAAATGTTCTGAAATGGCTAAGCAGCAGTGTGTGAATTTAGCTGTAATAAATATCCGGTATACTCTTAATTCAGAATCATATGCTTGATAATTCTTGAATTGGTAGAAATTATTAACACAAAAAGATCTGTTATCCACTATACCTTTAATATCAGGTAGGCATTCCTATATCTAGATTTGGGTTATGAGAGCAATGGATAGCAAAACGGGAAGAATTAATGGTTTTCATTTTCTTGGGATGTGGGGTTTTGTTGGTTTTTTTTTTTTTTTCTCTTAAAATTTTGTTCACTGTTTGAATCCTTCATAGACATGACTCTTTTTCTAAATTACTTTGTTGTGGACATAAAATAGGCTATACAGGAAAAGTAACGATCATCTGATCCATTTTTGCCAGGAACCCTGGTTTTGAGTGGAAATGTAAGGTTTAGTTAAAAAACAATTATATGTAAAGTAAAAAGCCAGTTGAGTAATTTCCCATCTTCATCCCCAGAACTCACTTTCTTTTTCTAGTTGAGTATGTGACTATTACTATAAGAAAATAATGTCGGGCTTGTTTTAAATTTTTGTGTTTCAGCATGTCCTGAAATAGTACTCATCTCATTGCTTTCTGCTATCTTAAATAATTCAATTTTCTGTGAGTAGTGTATCAGGAGGTATGTAGTTATATGAACTGTTAGCCTGAAATGCCAGTATTTATTGTATCAGCTGTCTGCGTTAGTAAATTAACTTTGGCATAAAGCAATGGTGGTGTAGGTGTACAATTTATTTTTGCTTAAGCACCGGTATTTCAGGTCTTGGTAGCATAAGATAATATTTGAGTAAGATGTATTCCTTGTCTCCACAAAAATTGTTGTTAAAGAGTATCTAATTAAATGTATACTTGTTTTTTTGTAATTCAGGATATTAGCTGAAGATCAAACAACTTCTATTTTTTCAGTAAGATTATAGAAAAATTATGCGGAAAAGACTTAATTCAGCAGTTGGAGTTTTAGCTTTCTAGGCTGTTTCTTACCTAAGAAAAAGCATGCTACATCAGCTGCCGTCTTCTGTTTTTATGGTGGTGGTCTAGTTTTATTCCAGTCATAAGTAATTGCATTGTACTAGGGGAGGGCAACTGAAGTTGCAAAATTCAAGTGAGAAAGTTAACGTGGTTTCTAGGACAGCCTGGTCCGGGTCATATAGAACAAAGGAACATCAGGCTTATTTGAAAGATGATTTGTTTCTATGGAGTAGCGTGAAAGGCATTTAGTTGTGGCCTTGTGGGCCTTTGGTTATGACTGCATCTCTGCTGCACAGCTTTTGGAATCTTGGTTTGAGATGAAGAGATGAACTGCACAATTAAAGAAGTCTAAGTAGAGAAAACAATATTTATCAGCCTGAGTGGCAACGCTTTTCAGCATATTGGCAGCTTACTTGTGTCTGGTATATTTTGTAGGCACAAAAGCAAAGTAAGGGTCTTCAAGGAAAATAATGAATTCGCTTTGCAGGTGCATATAAGGCATGATGAGCAACACAGAAGAAAGCATGAAAACACCTGTTTAGCATATGGACAGTAGAAACTGGTGTAAAGAACCAATTTGGCATCAATATCTTGGTGGAGAATGAAAACTGATAGGGAAGAAGTTTCCACATCACAATGGGGAAGTGAAGACCAGTCAATTGTGCTTATTGGGACTGATAGTGAAAGGCAATATGGTCAAAGCCATAGGCGTGAAGAATGATTTTTGCAGTGATAGGCATCATGAGTAAAAAAGACACACTGATGGAAAGCTGGGAAACCGATAGGCAAGTTTCCAAACTGACAGCATTAGCTAGATCAGTTGATAGAAGGAAAAAAAAAAAAAAACCAACAACAACAAAAAAACCCTATCTGTGTCTTGGGTATCTCTAGGAAAACTAGAGATCTGAGACACAAGACTGAGAAAACGATTGGTGTCAAAGATGTCCGGAGTACAGCTTATAGTAATACGTACCTTTGTGTTATGATGAATATGAAATCCAGGGAGTCATTGGAGAAAAGTGGTGACGGAGTGTGTTACAGCCATATGCAATTTGAATTGGTAACTAGGCATTCACAAGAGATGACTGAAAATTGTCAACATTTCAGCTTCCTTAGCAAACGATCATGTCTAGGAAGATAAAACTGTGTCATGTCTATAAAGAATGCCTATTGACATTTTTGTAAGTGACATTATCCAGCTCTAGAAAGAGATGAGATCATAAGCGAGGATAAAGATCTTGTGAATTTATTGCTCTCTTCTACCTCCTGGAGAAACTGCAAGGATATTTAAGTGTGTCCTTTAAATAACACAGAAAGTTTGGTTGGAAGAGGAGAACTCATCTGGGAATGGAGAAAGGAGGGACAACATATTAAGAGGAACACAGTAACTATTTGACAAGTGTCTGTTGGGCAGAGAAGATTTGGGTAAGGTACTGATTCTGAGGCCCTCCTAGCAAGGGGTCATCTGTAAGCTGAGAAATGAGTGAGATGACAGAGTAGTTTTGAAGGCAGGTTGTGATGTTTGTTGTAGCTTCTCTGACACAGAAAAGACCTGAAGTGTGAAGAGATAAGCTAGAGGTTGGCAGGAAGTTAAAAAGAGAAAAAGAGGTGAGAATTGATGAAAGTTGGAATAAAGCCATTGGTTTGGTAGCAGATGCAGTAGAGGAGAGTAACAGGTTTGAGAAGGGAGTGAAAGATTTGGAGTTTGGTATTCATTGTGGAAATGATATATGATTTAGAAGCACTGATGCGACTTGCTTGTGAGTGTTGGGTTGATCCTGTTGTGTGACGTTGTGTCCATGTATTGAAAGTTTTGAATGAGTGAATTGAGAGATTATCAAGTAAATGCTATAATGGTTATGATCTCATTTTCATGAATATGGGTTTTAACGAGATAGGTTTTGACAGTTGTGCCTATTTAGGAATCCATTTAAAATGAGAAATCGAAGGATTTATCAATTCTCTGTGTCCTAATCATTGGCTAAGAATTTTTTTTTTTTTATAAAGTTGATTTACTGGAGTGGATATACTGTGTATTTCATGTGTATGCTTCACTCATACTTTTCAGCAGCATATTTCCAGGCTCCATCAATGCTTCTTTGTGTTTCATTACTATGAAATACCTCTAATTCTTATTCCACCCCCACCACAAATAGGGACAGCTATGACACTGACTTGAAAATCTGATTAATATTGCAATATATTAATAACGTTCAATATTTTGAGTTTTCCTGTGTATATTTCAGGACATCTGTTTCACAGCACAGTGTTTCAGTTCCTTTGGTGTTACTCAGACAACCTGTTAAAAATAAATCCTTACTTAACCAAGTTTGCTTGAGGAGTGATGTGACAATAGTTGGCTACAGCACCTTGCCTCCTCATTAGCAGAGGAGCTTTTCCCTAGGCTGTCTAGCAGATGATACTGTGAGTGACACCCAGCTTTGGAGAAGACAGTACTGGTGCAGCTGGAGCTGAGAGAAGAAAGTGGTGTGCTTGAGGTACAGCAAATGTTGGCCTGGTCTTGCAAGTTTATATAGTAGTTGAGGTCTGAAGTTACAGAGGATTGACTGAGATGTATGGGATAACTCACACCTCCAAGGCTTTTCTTTCTTTTCCAGCCTGTCTGCAGGTACAGACAATCTTGAATACACAAAACTAGTTTTCTGAGACAGTGTTATCTTTACAGCAATAAAAAATTGAAACTTGGAAACCATGTAAAACCACATGATTTATTTATTAAATAAGCCATTCTATTTATCCTTCCATAAAAAGATAACAGGTCCTTCAGACAAATTATAAAGATGCAGTATGCGTCATAGCATGACTTCAGTAAAGCCAAGGTCTCTTGGCATTCTTATCGAGTTTGGGAAACTTGCGTGTTATTTTGAAATCACTATCAAGTGTTATGGGGAAACTGTATTTAGAATACTGATATTAATAATTCTCTGTCAAACTCGTGGTGTTTAATTTAACTTGTTTAATTTCATTACTTACTATGTATTCTTTTTGCATTTAACTACAGTGAAAAAAAGTGTTTTCTATCACCCCTGTGGGTAGGAGAAGAACTAGTGGGTTTAAATAGTGGCAAGGAAAGCTTTGACTAGACTTTCAGAAACTTCTTGCAACAGGAATTTCTGGGGTGGATGGTTCAGGGAAGTGGTGGAATTTCCATCATGAAAGGCTTTTCAGAACAGGTTAAACAAGCATCTTTGCAGAGTAATGTAGGTATAGTTGATCCTGCCTGAGGCCAAGAGACTACATTAGATGACCTCTTATGGTTTCTTCTAAGCCTATCATTTTACATTCATATATATGACTCTTTCTTCTTAAATATGAGGTCAAATTCCACTACTAGATTCCACATCAGATATTTATTCTGTTAAAGATTCCACAGCCACTGAATATTGAGACTATGTCTGAATCTTCTACAGGGGAAAAAATAACATTGTGAGCTGTTAACAGTAGATGGTTACATGCACTTTAATTATTATCTGTAGCTGCATCCTGTAGCTTGCGCTCCAGCCTTCTTTAATGCTGCTGGCAGTGAAACTCGAGGGTGAATTTTAGTGTATTTATAGCCCTGGATGACTGCTGCTTGTGTTGAAGTGTAGTTACTTGAAAACTTCAGGATACAGCATATAAACTTGTCAGGCTGAGGGAGAGTAGAAACATGGACTAAAATAACCTGGAGGACTGACAGACTGAGAGCTTGAAGCCTGGGCTTTCTTGGAATTTGTCCTGTGCCTACTTCTAAAGTAGATAGACTACTCTCGCTCAGTATTTAGCTGTTATTAATGCAAATCTCTGGTTTGGTACATGTATATGTCCCACAGATAAAAGCGTTGTGAATGTTTTTAAGAATTGCATATGCAAATTGAGGCACAACTCTGTTTAAGTGGCGAGTGCTCATTTAATGAAGAGCTTTTAAATAATAAGGTTTAATCTTTGTGGTTCAGTATGTGATGCCACGCTTTATTTACTGGAAAGATCTGAAAGAACTTTCTTTGCAGACAAAATTACTAATTTTGTCATATTCTTTAGGGGCAGCTATTATTATAGTATCTTTGTCTTTTAAACATCACTTTATCTCTGCTCTATCTTCATGAGTTTACAGAACAGCATTGTTACTACAGATAGGAAATTATAGTGCAGAGAGAGAGAACTGTTAAAAGTATCAGTTTAATTTTAAGCAGGAGCCTAGGGTCAATATCTTTCAGAGGATTTAGTGTAACGTAGGAATACTTGTCTCTGAATACAACCTTCATTGATCCTCAAACAGTCTCACTCAGGGAAAAAATTAATCACTTTAGCATCATTGTATTAGGACCTTGTTTCTTGGTAGAATGTTTTTTATCTTTTCCTTCTTACAAGCCCCCCAGATGTTAACTATATGCTTCCAGCTTTTGCAGTAAAGTACATGAGGGCCTATAGGACAAATCCATTGAAAATACTGTATAAGGCGGAGGCCCTCAATAGGGGGAATGTAGCAAACGAACATATTGTTAATGATCATATAATACATATGCACCAAGGGGGTGAGGTGGGTTAAGTTAATGTGTACAGTTTTTGAGTGTTTGACTTTGCAGCAAGGTACACCTGCTAACATGAAGAGGGATGGGAGTATCTCTGCATATATGTATTTGTGCACACATTTATTTAAGGTGGAGCAAGGAATTTGAACACAAGTTTGCATTGACTTAGCTTAGTACTAACTCTTAGTGTTAGGCTTTTTCCTAGATTTCATCCCACTTCTTCTTCTTTCTGTTTTCCTTGATGTCAAGTCATCTTGAATGTCGTTAAGGTGAGGAGGGGAAGAAAAACTATTTTCTGTTTTGTGGCTACTTTCCAACTGGAATAGCTGGGAGCTGTTACTAGAGGAAGTCTTTTGATGTTGTAACTTTGAGTGAAGAGAGCGCACTTAGTACTGCTGTGGGAAGGCAGCATGTACAGTCTGATCAACACACCAAGCTTAGGGAGGTGGGGCTAAAGTAGTACAGAAAGAGCCGACTTCTCAGAGGTTATTCGCTCTAGCAAGTATACTAAGCAAATGCAATCCCTTGAAAAATGTGACTTCCCCCCCCCTTTTTTTTTTTTAACCAAAAGCTTACAATTCAACCAAATATAACTGTATCTTCAGACAAATTGCAAAAATGACATCCATCATGCAAAGGGTTGCCCACCCGTGAAGCTTCATGTTACTTTGCCAAAGTATGTATTTATTTGCAACATTTAAATGCTATGAGTTCAAGCGTCTGACATAGCCAAAACCTGTTCCTTCCCTCCTAGCCTTATTTTCAGACAGAACTAAACCATTTCAACTGAAGCTTTTTTTTTTTTTTTTTTTTAAAGAAAGTCAATTCAGTGCACTGTCAAAAAAAATCAACGCAAAAGACTGAAGCTTTGGCAAAGTTACAAGAAACTGAAAACTACTTTGATGGATTGTAGTAACCAACCACAAGTGTACTTTTCCACTTACAGGGGGATTATAAATCTTACCCATAACCTCATTCTTGTAATGTGTCTTTTTTAATATTCTGCTACTTTTTGTTTTTTTTCTTTCAGATGATATTAACTGTGTTTTTGAGCAACAATGAACAGATTTTGACAGAAGTTCCAATTACACCAGAAACAACCTGTCGCGATGTTGTAGAGTTCTGCAAAGAGCCTGGAGAAGGAAGCTGCCATCTGGCTGAAGTATGGCGTGGGAATGGTAAGTAAAATGTTCAGTGGAAATTGATTTAAATATATGTACCAATTATAAAAAAGGTAAGAGTGACTTTTCAATAGTAATTATTTCAAATTGTACTTTTTTTTTCTAGCAAACTTCAAAGCATGATAATTGAATGTCTGTAGAGATCAGTGCAATTCTTGACTTTTTTCCTCCTCTATTTTATTGCTGAGCCTGAAGTATTTGATAAAATGTATGTGTTTTTCAAATTACATAAACAAAGTCTTCAGTATCCCCATCTTAAAAGAGTTAAAAAAATAAAAATAGGAGGTTATTTTCACTTCTGGAAGCCATTTATTTCAAACAGGCATATGGCATATATAGGATGGAGGGTATTTAAATAAAAATGTGGAATCTCAGTGATCTTCTCTTATACCTGCATTCTTTCCAATCCAATTTCCTCACTATTAGGCATGTGAACACAACCTGAAATTTAATGATTGCTGTAGATTTTTTTCTTTCTGTATCACGAACAGCAGATTTTTTGCAGACAGAATTTTGCCAGAATTGGACATAGTATCTCCAGCTTCTTCATGAACACTTCAAAGATTTGACAGTCCCCCTTGGGGCAGGTAGTAGTGCCCATATCCTATTTGTGTTGTAATTGTTATTTTACAGAATAATGGCGTGAGCATTTCTTTTCAGCAAGGTGTCAAAACAGCCTGTTATGGATACTGTTTCTAGATGGATTCTTGCAACTGTGTGTAGTGCAAGCCTCTAGGTTATAGTATATCAATGTATGGATGTGAGTAGAATTAGTGGACGAGTGAGAATAACAGTTAGGCAGGTTCCTATCCCTCAGTTACTAAGGTCACCCCTGTTTAAGCTGTTTATGTCATCTGTTTTGTGTACAGACTGATGAGGTCATAACTTGATATTGAATTCTTAAATTTTGCATAGAGGGGGTTTATTTTGGTCAGGGGCATTTTGTCAAACAGACAAAACAGGCATTATTCAGATGCCTTTGGAGCTTTTAAGTATTAGCAATCTAGAGTGGTTTCCTGCTGGGAAAACTATTTCTTCTCTTTTCTAAATTCTTCCAAGACTTTGTAAAGGGAAAAGGTGCCTCTAGAAGCCATTTCCTAATGGGATGGGATGGGAACTCACAGAGTTTAAGCAACAGTGAGTAGGAGAGTGGTTAAGCATGTCTGTGGTTCTAGGAATACAAATTCAGTTCATACTTAGAAAACTGTATTTAAGGATAAAGGATGGTTAAAACTTTTACAAATCGGAAGTTTAGACTACAGAGAGTCTATGATGCCAAGTGCATTGCATAAATTTCTAAAATGGATCTGCAGACTGTGTTTAACAGCACTTAGATATCCCTAATATTTTCCAGTCCTTTGTCTGTGAAAGTGTAACATCTATAGTATTATTTGTTGTTCTGCTTTCACAATGCTTTGTAGGCGTACTTCCTAAAATACTGCAGAGAATGTTGTCAACTAGCTTCAAAGGGTGACTGGAAGCTGTAGCCAGTGATCCACGATTTCTTCCTGGGACACTTAGCCTTGCACCCCTGGCAAGTGCGAGCGCACATTTTCTATAATAACCTCTAAGAATGAGAAAATATTTTATCTTTGGATGTAATACATTATTTCTCAAAGTGTTAGATATCTAAGGCCAAAAGTTTCTATAAAGTGGAAACTAAAATTTATCCAGGAAGTTGTGATGAAGAGACTAAGACTAAATCTGTGTATCTACCCTGTGAATTACGCATCTTTGTTCACATGATACTCAATGGAGATCTGGATATTACCGTGAGTAGCACATGGTGATCACTGATTTCAGCTAGTTGTTATCTATTTGATTTTGATCATCAGAACTCTTCCAGTTTTCTGAGGTAAACATCTACATACAGACACCTAAGCTCAGGAGCAGAATCCTCCCCAAGGCTTCTACCTGTTGAATGGGACTATCAAACTTTGCAAAATGTGCCCATGGCTCCAAGTTTCTTTTAAAACTCACATGAAGGTGCTTTCACGAATCTAGCTTCACTTGTTAAATACCCAAGGTGATAACTATGGTTCTATTCCATTGAAAGCGCAGAACAGAAAGGACTAGAGAGAATGAAAGAAAAAACAAAATGCTCACATGTGTTTCTGGATCTCTCAAACAGGCCTGTACTATTAGCAAAAAAGATGTTTTGCACACTGGTTTTAAGTCTTTCAGACAGGAATTTCAGCACAAGCATTTTGTTTGTTGTTATTAAATGTTGGATACTGTTACAAAATCTGTGTGTTCGTGGCCTCAACTTCCTGCCCCGAAGTCTGGGGTACCTAAATTTCTCAGTGAAATAACCTGAATTATTTCCTAACAGGGCATAATATGATACTTTTTCCTTCAGCTGCTCCTGAGACCTTAAATTGAACTGTTTGCCCTGAAGTTTTAAAAAATAATTTTGCCTGGAGCAGAGATCTGATGTAGAAAACAAGTCTAAACATTTAAATGCAACAGTTACAACAACAAACAAACTATGGTTCTAAGTAGGAAGTGTGAAGCAATTTGCAACGAAACTGTGGCATGTCATGCCAGTGGAAGAGTATATTTTTCTCTTCTGTTACACTGTCCTTGACACCCCCTCTTATCCTCAAGAGAGGTCTATAAATGTTCTTTCAGAAGACAGTTTGGAAACTAAAATTCAAAACAAAAGTTAATACAGAAAATGATGGGTTGAATAAACTCATTAGGTTTTGTCACACACCGTAAGCAGTCTGTTTTCTTGGCAGTCTCTCCATGTTGCACAGGTGACAATTCACAGCTCTCTCCATAAGGGAGAGCTGTCATACCTGTCCTCTTGTGAATGTGCTTAACTCCTCCATTCTACAGGTATCCACGGCATCTTTAGGTAGCCCAGCTGAATGATACATGTCAAAGCAATGGGGCTTGTGGATTTTAGTTCTAGTATTAGATACAAAAAGCAGTTTGTGCACCCAAAACCATTTCCTAAATTGTATCGACCTAACAAAATACTGTCTCTTCTAATAATCTTCCTCCCCGAATGTGTATGTACAAATAACTACTTAGTTTTATTTTTAGAGGGTGACAAAGACCATTTGTCTTCCAAAAAAATGTTATTAAAACCCATGTAAGTTTGGCTCCCAAAAATTATGTACGATTTCTAGAGTTTAGAGGAGGATTACAATAGCTTAGCTATTGGAAAGCATATTTGTTTATTATGTTAACTTTTCTCTGTTTGTTTTTGTGTAGCAAAGAAATGGTTGAGGAGCTTCCCAGGAGTTGTAAAATAGTTTAAGTATTGTTTGTATTAGAACTAAGAAACTGATTCTTCTGAGAGCAGCATGACATAAGCATTTGGTTTATTCTCATTTAATTTTTGTATTTCATTCTCTGTTCCCCCTCCTTTGCAGTTTCTTGAGATGAGTAATAGTTGAAAAAGTCAACAGAATTCATGCCTGACTTGTACCACCTTGTGCTTGTGTTTGAATCTTCCTCTCTTTGCATGGAGAAAAAAACCCACAGAATATTCTTCCTCATTCCCCAGCTATTGCAAACAGCACTTGGTAAGGAGGTCGAAAGACAGGTGTGACACCAGGAACTTGTAGTATTTTTTCAAGACAGAAGGATTCCAACCATTCAGTCCACCCAGTACTCAATTATTCACTTCATTTACATCTGGAATGCCCTTCGGCAATTGCTATTAATTGGTCTTCCTAAATTTAGTGGTAACACAGAGGCAAGTGACCGTGAAAGAAATAGTTGTTTACTACAAGTGTAATCCTGCAACCTGAGGGGGGAAAGAGTCGTTCCTGATCTTGCAGTGAACTCCCCCACTATGGAGATAATCCATTACTTTGTATTCTGGTTTCGTGTATAGCAGGCATAAAAGTGTTTATTACAAACAGTGGGATACTTGTAATCAGGATAAAAACAGTTTCTGAAGTCTGAAACTTATTTTTTTTTTAAATGGTGGAAATATAGTTTCAACAGAAAGATTTTTGCAATTGTCTTCTAAAGCATTAATGCAGTATCTATGTTTTGGTCTTTCAGGATTTTTCAGTCATTTGGAATATTTACAACTAGCCCATCCTCAAAACTTTTGCTTAAAAGGAAAGGAGTCAAGCTCAGTTCTTAAAATTCTTCCAGAATTTTCATCCAACCTAAAATCTAAGGCAGTTTTTTCAAATAATTACGGATATATGCATATATCATGGTTTTCCACTTAGCTATTCATGGAAACAAATGTTTTTGAGATAATTTTTAATGTGTTGTTAAAGTCTTGGGATCCCACCTGTTTATTATTACTCTACACCCATTCTCCTATTTCACCTTTTCTTCATTCTCTTCTATTTAAACTTTAAAAAGTTAAAGTTTGAAATAGTATTGTGAAATTATTGACAAATATGTCTGAAGCTATAAGAACTGGGAAAAGTTTAACTGCAGGTCTTTTGTTTTGGTTTTGATTCTTAAAGAACAGGTATTTCCAGAAAATATCTGTTTGTGCTTTCCTAACTTACAGCAAATATAAGATCATGCTTTCTTCCTGCAATTTTTCAGGATTTAAAGGTTTTAAACTGAAGGAATGAATGGGGACTTCAATTCTCATCACGTCTTGTGCAAGTGTTAATGTCCATTTCTTCTTCCACTTTCTTTACCGAATCTGTTTTATGTAGCTAAGTTGCACAGAATGATTAGTCCTTCTTCGTTTTTCTTTTCTCTGTTTCAGTGATGATGATGATGCTGTTATTATTTTAACCTGTTTTCTGTCTAATTTAGGGCAACATATCCCGAACTGGCTTTGTGGAAGAATTGCAAAAGTAGTAGAAATTGTCTTTACCATTTGTCTCCGTGGTCATGTCTGAAAAATATTAGCCTTGATTCTTCAAGGTACATTATGTAAACGAAATCCTTTTATTTTGAATAGCTCCTAGGATCAGGGCCTTACTTTTAATGGGAGACCAGCCTAACCAGAAGCGGTGCTGCAGCCACTCCTCACCACTCCAGAATTAGCCCAACCCTGTTCAGACATCCAGTTTCTTGGTACTTTGTTATCAAGCTTGAGTTCCTACTAGGTTTATCTAGCAATTTCTTTATTTGGGAAAAATTCCTAAAGTTTCTTATCTTCTGTGTCATAAAGTCTCTGAATTAAACCATTTAAATATTTTACACTCTGCGATCTTTAGAAGACTCATGCAGCAATTTTAGTGGATATGCCTCAAAGCACTTGAAATCTTACCTTACTTTGGAGTTGAAAAACCTGAAAATCATGTTTATAAAATTCCTTTTCAAGAACTGAGTTGTAATAAGCCACTGACCTTATCCTTGTGTGCATAAACACTATTGACAATGTTTCTTGGCGTCCACGTGAGTGAGGAACAAGAAAAAGAAAAGAAAAATGTCTACTTTTTTTAAATTCAGGTGTTCTGATTTTTTTTTTTGTGTGGGTTGTTGAGGTTTTTTTTGGTTTTTGTTTTTGTTTTTTTTAGGAAGATAGGTAACCAGTCAGGTGATGAATATAATTAGCTGGTGGTTTAAAAGGCCCTTCTCTGTTGAAAGTAGCCAGATCTGCGTCTAGAACCGTGGCTAAGCTGTGTTAATCACTCTAGCTATTTGACACAACAGATTTTGACAAGACGCTTTATTGTATTAAATGCATTGTGAATCAAGTGATGAAAACATATTGTTCTTTAAATATTACAATTAAGTATCCCAAAAGTATCGAGATATGTATACATTTGTGTAGTTAATAATGCATATAAATTTAGGTAAAGTTCATTATAAAAAGGCATATTTGTGATCATTGTAAAAAGGTGTGTTTGTGATGTGTCTTTCCCAAGCTTTCCCCAAGATAACTGTTATCTTTGAATCATTTGGTCTTCTCATGTCAAATGGGTTAAGTATGAAATGGATAATGAATTGTTAGTGGTGCGCTGTCTGGTTGGAGGTACTGTAGTTTGGGTTTTGAGGGCAGAGAGCATTTTGCTTTTAACAGTGAGTGCAAACTCCACCTTTTGGTTTCCATCCAGGTCTGATTTTCTGTAGTAATCTTGGTTTGGCATGGTGCTCCATGTAGGAAAGCTAATTGAATCTCTTCTAGTATAATTTTATTATGATTAGAAGGTACCTTCTAATACTTTGCTTAGTATTAGATCTTAAAAGATCTTAAAAGGGAGATTTTATTACGTTAATGAAAACATTTAAAAAGAAATGCAAGTATAATTATGGAAACAGCGAAAACTTTGCTTTTGAATTGTATTTTCATTTTTCAAATACTAAATATATGGTGTGCAGCCTCTTAGTAATAATATATTTGGTCAGTTTGGAAGAAATAACTACACTATGAGAATGTTTTATGTTTCTTTGGGGGAAAGCAAAGAGGCTGACTGCTGCATAGAACTTAGCCTTTATTTTTTCAAAAATGTGCCAGTAATTCCACATATACTGGAAGTTAATGTCTGTCATGGCGTATTGGAGTGGGAGCACCTGCTCAAGTTCTTAGGAAATGAAATGTCAATATAATGATAAGGCTTTTAGTCCAAGTGGAAACCTGGAGGTTCAAATTTAATTAATCACTTCAATACTAGAACAAAATATCCATCTGGTGGTGATGGAGAGCAAAGGTGCAAAGATCAGCATTGGGGGAAAAAGGTTGGGATGAAGAATTCCTAAATTAGAGTTTCTAAACACTGATATTTTTGGTATGGTTTTCCAAATTGGTTATTTACTGCTGTTAAGCAGTGAGCTATGTCACAATAACAGGGTGGCTTTTAATGCAGTGCAACTGTTGTCTGTTGGTGCCTGTTTCTCTGACTTTGCATAAGACAAAATACACTGGATAGATTGAATTGCTGCCAAAAAGGATGTTCTGCTTCTTAATGAGAGTTCTATAAAACTTTGCTTACTTTAAAGTAGTTGTGATAAGTTTTTTGGTCTTGTACTTTTAGAACGTCCCATACCCTTTGATCACATGATGTATGACCACCTACAGAAATGGGGTCCCCGCAGGGAAGAGGTGAAATTTTTTCTTCGTCATGAGGAGTCACCAGCCGAAAGTAATGAACAGAGTAAGTACGCTTATCCTGTAGTGTTGTTACCTAAAAGATTTCTGAAGTGAGTTTATCAGTTCTTTCAGTGAACTTCAGTAGATATATGCAATACAACTTCCTTGTACCAGAGCCATTTTGAACCTTCCTTGCTGGCACATTTATTCATGTCTCAAATTCCCTTCTCTAGAATAATTTCTACTCGTCTGTTGAGTAATACTTCTGCAATAAGATTGGTTTCTATTCTGCTTAATACTGACCGAAAAATGTTGGTGGCTATTAGAGGCTTAATGCATTTTTTTCCTTGTTGAGAGGAAGTCCCTATGTTTTGAGAGGGTGGGATTGTTCTTTTTGACCTCCTGTTCTCTTTCAGTTGCCCCAGAGAAAAGACTCCGTAAACTACTTTGCCTGCTTTAGAAACTAAAATCTATTTTACAGACATCATTAGCAGAAATCTCGGTGGCTTTACTTTCTCAGTACTTCATGTAGATATATTTAATAGTGGTAATAATTCACACCTTGAAAAATCACTGGTCTGCGTGATTCTACGGGAAAAGTGTTTATATAAACAGTGCCATATTAAGTAGGGCTTTCTTAAAAGACTGGAATAAAAAAATAGAAGGATTTCAGTTTTCTGATCTAACTAGTACAGACTGTACTTTCTGAGAAGACCTTTGAGGCTGTGCATTATATACTTAATGGCTGTCAGAAGGATAGTAAAGGCATCTCGAAGCAAGATGTATATTTGCATGCTCAGATTATCCTTACTCATTCAACTGATCTGACTACTTCTAACAACCGAATTTCAAGTCTTGGCTGAGTCCTTATTGCTTTGAGCTGGGGTTTATTTTGGTATTTCTAAATGGTTCCTTGTTGCTTTGAATGCCAGAAGTAGCAGGCCAAATAATGTATGAGGGATTTTTATATTAGTTAGGTACTTTGTAAAATACTCGGTCATCCTTTCGGCAATACAAATTCAAAGTATGTTAAGAAATTTAAGATACACCTGAAGCTACAGTGTTTCATGTACAAGCCAAATGTTGCCTCTGAACCACGTGTGCAAGGTTTTTTGATTAATCTTTGACCTATGGATCAATCTGTAGATGAAAATTGTTTATAAGGCATTAGAAAAGCTTCCTCTACCATATTCATTTATAATATATTCAACTGAATCTACTGCTTCGTGTGGACGCAGAAATATGAAACTTTAGTAGTCATGCTCAGTACGTTCCCTTTTATGACATCATTGCCTAAACACAAGTCAGAAAAGTAGAGCTCCATGTCTGTACTTTTAACAGAGGAACGCTGTGAAGTAAGTGCTTTATTTCTGCTGACTCCACTCCTTAAAAAGAATAACCTAATAAGAAAGAAATGGAACTAGTAGAATAAAAAATTCACAGGTAAAAGCTTAATATAAAAATCCTTGAAAAGAAGAGATTCAAGAATGAAAACCATTTTTGTTGAAAAATGAACTTTGCATTAAGAGTGGTACTTTAATTTTAGGTGGACGTCAAGCCCAAAATCAAAGAAATGGCATAAATATACCCATGGAGAAACGTACAGAGAATGGGGTATGTAATAAATCCTAATGGTTTTGGATCAATTCCATTGAAATATTTGATGTTTTTAAAATTCTTGCGTTTCAAGATCTGTTATGGTGTGAACTGGTGGAAAATGATCTTGTTCTGGTTGGTTGGTTGGTTTTGTTATAAAATGAATGGAAGAGTATGGCTTTTTCATGAACTACTCTAAATTTTCTGTCTTGATAGAAATAAATTTCTGTGCCGTGAGAAGCCCTTGGAGTCTTACTGACTGCATTTTCTAATCTGTGTTCCTCTTATTCATCCTGTGTGAAGAAAAAAAACCAGCCACATTATTCTTTCTTACTAGTATTGCCTGTCCAGGCATCATTCTAGTTTGATTTATCTCACTGGTATTGATTCATGACATAGCCTCATATGTTAAAACATGAGAATGTGCCTATGTATTGGGATGTTTTCAGATGCTAGTAGAAGAGGTTGCATACACCTCAGAGCCACCTCTTTATACTGTTTTTATGCACTTGGTTCATTTACATACCTGGTTTTTTTTACTAAAATACTACTAGGTTTCTAATTTAAAATACATATTACATAGCATAGGCAACCTGTTTGGTAGCATTCAGTGAATCCTGGCTTGAAGATTCTCTTTTACAAGTGAAATGTAGTAAATCTCTTTCAAAATTACCATGTCTTAAAAACCTTCTACTCCTGAGCTGAAACTCACTTCACTCTCTTCTCATCCTCAGTACTAATGAAGACTCTACAGAGTATATTCTGCTCTCGTTTGCTCAGGGCCATTCTGCTGCCTTTACTGAGGCACTATAGTTATAGTTGACTATTTTTAAACATTTTTGAATTTCAGTAACACACGCACACACGCAAAAATATGCAGCAACAAAGATGTTCAGTCAGTGTGCAGCTGTTTGCAGCTTGTTTTGTGTATGGCTTGCGGGCTTTGTGGAAGGAATTTTTCCCCCCTATTCAAAACAGTTAATCATGTATTGCTTTCTGCGTTCCTTTTCTGTAGAGAACACTAGCTGATATCCTCTGCTGTATGGATCCATTTATCCTGCTTCCATTGTCATATTGACAATGTAAGTGAGATCATAGCACTATAATGTGCTAGGGGAACATAACTCTTTCGTGACCTCCTCTGATCAATTCCTCCATGTAAGTCATAGCACATACACTTCAGTTGAGACGTAATATCTTTGGAAATTAGGACTGGCATGTGCAGTATGCCTTACAATCTCACTGTTTGGTAGCACTAAAGTTTATGATAACATGGCTTTGTATTTAGTTCAATTTGCTGTTAATATTTATGGGTAAAGGTCAAACCTGGTAACTTGAATAACCTTTCTGGCATTCAGAATATATTTTTTAAAAAACCCAAAAGTTTGGCCACATAATTAAAATTTATTAGGGAACACCTCACTTTAAAATGACTTTTACCGGGTTTAGGAAATTATTAAAATACAAGAAAGCCTAATACGTGAAAGGGTTACATTTATGTCAATTGTGGTAGGCTTTATGCCAAAAAATGGTACCAATTAGGTTTTTAAAGCATATAAAACCAAGATTTTTCAGTTGTGCCAAGTTTTAAATTAGAGGGGGAGGGGGAAAAAGGAGGTGGCTGCAGGATCAAGGATTTAATCAGCTTACAGTTATGTAATGCATTAGGCTTATTCATTGTTACTGGCATGATGAATGTTAGACTAGCCCTAAAATCAATGCAAACCAATGGAATGTTGAAGACAGCTCAAATCTTACCAAATATTCTTCATTGCATTCAGGTATATTATTATTATGTGTGCTGCTTTAATGATGAAATAATTGATTTTTACTTAATGTCTGGATAGAGTTGAAAGTGTGATGTGCATAGAAAACTTTGAGGAGTGTTTGAATCAATAGTCTTGGAAAAAATGGGCAATCTGTCTGGAATTCAGTTTGGATAATTCTGTTAATTGGCATTTTGTCATATGCAGTAGAATTTTTTTTATCTTTGAAAATATATGTGCTTGATCAGCAATTATTTAAAATAATGGTTAGCTTAAAATTGTATTATATAAATGCTTAAATTTCATTAGATTATTTTCCAAATAAAGATTTAATGTTAAAAATAGAATAAGCTATATCTCTTCAAACAGTGAAAAATCCATTGCTGCAAAAAGAATACTTATCTGTAAGTGCTCATCTGAGAGTTTTGAATTCTGCATAACAAAGTCTAAAGGAAAAACTATGTGAGATTTTGTAAATTGACAAGTTCTCTTACTGCTGAGGTGACCTTTTGGGGTTTGCTTTTGTTTACAACTTACCTTCTTGGAAGTGGAATTATGCTGTAATTGGGGCCTGATCTCTTTCAGCCACTACACAAAGGTGTAGATACGTGGAGATAAGACTTAAGTAATTTCCCTTTGCCAGGGAGACTGGAGAGTCTCAAGAGAGATTCTCTTCTTGGAGAATAGCTGCCTCTTCCTTCTCTTCCTTTCTTTTGCACGTGTAACTGAGCCACTTGGGTTTGAATACAAGTTGTAGCAAGGGAGAAATCCTAATTAAATATTGGGGGAAAATGTTTTCTCTATGAGAGTAACAGACATTGGAACAGGCTGTCTGTAGTCTGTGGAATTTCCATCTAGCTAAATTAAAGTCCTGAGTAGTCTGAAATGCTTCAAGCAGGGGTTATTGAACGGGCTGGCTTCCAGAGGCTCCTTTCTACCTAAAGTATTCTCTGACTCTCTGATCGGTGGCCATGAAACAGTCTTGTTTGCTTCCGGATGTCCTAGCGTGATACAAGCTTCGTTCCATAGAAGCGGCAGCGATCCGTGAACAGTGAGAAAGAGCAAATATAGTTGTAACCACTGGGGGTCAGTGGTAGACAGGAGAGGAACTGGGAGCCACCCGTCGTGGTGCAGCTACCGTTCATCAATGGGAAAAGTGGATCAGAGATGTACTTAAAGGAAGTCCCAGAAAGAGGACTGGCTTGATGATGACAGTTGTCGAGATGAAAAGGTAATCAGAAAACACATACATTTCTTGGACACGAGAAAAAAGGAAAGCAGCTGCAGGTCAGGAGGAAAAAAGGATGGGGTATGGGAACGTGATGGGAGTGAAGTGTATTGGACTGAATAGAAGTACCTTAGTGTAATGAAAATAATACTCGTTTGCTGTAGTTGCTTGGTTTAAATTATTTTTCTACATAATGTATTTGGGGACAATAACATGTCAGTTTGCGGTCTCCTGTACCATTCTCTCTTAAACTTATTTTTGCTGTTTCTAATATTAAAATTATTCCCCCAATTTAGAGAGGCTGGTATCAATAAGGTTTTTTATTGATAAATATTGACTGAAACCTTTGCAAAGAAATACAAAATGGAACCTGATTTTATCTCTCGCTATGAAATTTGTGTTAGCTTTAGTGTAAAAGAAAATCAGCACCATCATCCCAAACTGGAGAATCACATGGTGTAAATTTTCTTAGTCTTGAAGCTGTGACCAGTAGAAAAAGTTGAGAAAATCTTATGCTGATGAGCTAACAGAACTGAGCTTCACTTATTTCTGTTACAGTGGCTCAAATCAGGCTTTTAGCAAAAAATTTTACAATGGGTAGTCCAACTGCTTTAGCATCAGGAGACTCTTATACTTTCATGCTGGGGGAATTGCTCAGGCAAATTCCATTAACAGGTAGGTTAAAGCTTGCACATACATATACATGCAAAGTCGGCTCTAATAGTACTAATTTAACTCAGGAGAGCGTATGGTCGCTGGCAGAGAGTAGATAGCCATCTGATGCAGTCAGTCTCTTTATCCCGTTCCATTGTGAACTGCTTTTGAGTTCCTGTGGCATGGCTTGTCAAATTCTAGGCTTAGAGTTTAGATAGATTTACATGTGGTGCCAAAATCCTTGAGTAGAATTGTATGTTGTTCATTAGTGTTAATGATTTGATCTATAAAAGTGCAACCAGATAAAAAGGCATTAAACATCCAATATATATTTTTGTCATATATTTGTTATGATATGACAATTAAAAATTTTAAAATGTGTTCTAAAAAGCATCTGATAAGGAAGTTTCAAAGATGGATGAAACTTCCTTATCAGGAAGGGGTTACAAGTATACTTGCACAGACAAAATACTTAAAGGTTTCCTTAGCTTGCGAGGCAAAGATATGACAAAATCTAATTGTAAGGAAACAGGCAAACAAGTTAAAAATGTAACAGAAATGGTAACCTCAAGAGATGAGAAACACATTATATGTAAATACTTGAAGCTTCTCATTTGAAATGTTGAAGGATAAAGAGCTTCGTCTGGAAAAGAAGTTGTTCTTCAAACCTGAGCTGCAATTTCAATTTAATGTAAGCTTGTATTAAGTACTTTCTATTTGTAACATTTAACAATTTACTTGGGAGAGGCTGCCATTCACATAAGACATGTTTTAATCAAATTTGTTTAAAATGAACAAATAACTAAGTCAGTTTCAGTAATCTAGATTCTTTCAGAGGTCTTATAGCAAAGTCTAAGCAAGTAACTCCATGAAAAGGTGATATTAATAGCAAATAACTCCATTAAAAGGAAATNTTTTTTCTGAAGAAAGTTTCTTGTAGGCTTCCTGGAACATTTTGGCCATGTAAAAAAAACCTGGTAATTAAATCAGATCCAAGTTTTGCTAATTTTCTGCTGCAACTTTCTCTGTTGCTTTTGTGAAGGAGACAAAAATGATTGTACCTGCCACTTTTAAAGTCAAGGGTGTTCCCTCATCTAAGACATACATTCCTAAAATTATTTTTAGCTGTCAGAGAGGAGCCTTGCTGCACCTACAGCAGCCTTCTGCACCGTCAGGTTTTGAGTTGAAGTCCTGGCTCAACAATAGAGTATGGATTCTCCTGAGACTGACACAGTTCTTTAAGTCTGTCTGAAGCATTTTCCAGGCAGCTGGCAGTATCTTGCCCTTCAAAAAATAAGAAAAAGACCTAATCCAACTGAAGAACTTAAGGTAAAAAAAATTAATTTAGAAAGTAAAAAAAAAAAAAAATTACAGTCTAAAGCTAATTTTAATGCATATAGCTTTTGAATTCTTGCTGGACTAGAAATCCCAGTCTCTTCACTCCTCAGTAAAGGATAGTTATGTAGGGTAACATCTCTGCAAGACTAATAACTAGGTCTCATAGAAAGAACTTCTGTGAAACTAGGGAATCCAAATGGTCTTGATGTCATACCTCACTCTGAGGCCTCTTGTAAACTTTTTAGGCAGAATCACATAATTCCTGGGTTTTGAATGTCATGAACAGTGGTTTGACATGCCCTGTTCAATCTCAAATATATTTCCATCCATAATGGGCAAAGTGACTAGATGCTTACGTTTTATGAGAATAATTTGATAAGTTTCATCATGCTTATTCTGTGATAATTTTCCTGTTATAATTTCAATTATGATAGCATTAGTATATGACTAACATTAGCTCTTTATGTCTGACTTCATGTGTTTTGAGGAGTCTAAAGATTGCTTGACTAATTGGGAACAGGAAACATTCTTGGAACTCACTTGGAACATTGCGAAATGACCCTTTTCCTCCATGTCATCTTTGTGTATTTACATGATTTTTAATCTCTGTCACTCTAGATACCAAATATCTATCTAGATGGCTATAGATATGAGAGATGCTAGCTTACAGTATACAGACTTAAGCATACAGACACTTTTACGTGCTCACTTGTAGTATACAGACTTTGTAGTTTTGTTGCTTTTCTGGGCATCAAAGGTAGTTCTGCTCAGCAAGTCACAGGGAACAACCTGATGTGGTTTTCTAGTCCATAACAGCCAACAGGTGGCTTCCCATTTTGCAGAGGAGGAAAGACCTAAACTGCACCATTTATTCAAGCTACACGTTTAGTTCCCACTTTTTACAGGTCTGAGTTTGCTTTTCCTCAGGCATGGCTTTGGAGTTTTACAGCAATATTTAGTTGCAGATGTCCCTGGAAGGGGGAGGATGAGAAGTCCTGTCCATTTGGGTTTTTTAACCTCTAGCTATGGTACTTATTTTCATATATTTGTATTGTGAACATGGAGCAATACAATTCACTCTTTTTACCTAGGTTTCTAACTAAATGAAGCATGTGTAGAACTCCCTCCAGTTGTCACTGCACGTAGAGATCCTGAATTGCTTGGCCCTTATATAAAGGTAGAATAGTTTATAATGAGTGCTTCAGCTGAGGCATAACATTATACACATTAGCTCATAAAGTAAATATTACTTAGAGAGTTCATTTGTTATTTTTCATGAAGCACTGCTGTGCTTTCACAGTCCTTACACTGGCATTGTAAACTTCAATGCCTTTTGTCACAGTTGTATCCTTCTGCAGTCACCTTAGTATCGTATTTAGTTAAGCCCAATATTTAATATTAAGTTATTGTAAAGAAGATGAGACTTGTCCTTTCCTTTATTTCTGTAGTTCTTTACAGGAGACAGATTATGAAATTCACTGTGTCGGTGCAGAGCTCTGAGAGCTTAATTCTGAAATCTTCAGAGGTTAGGCTGTCCCTCTGTCTCTCTGAGCAGCTTTCAGTCCTGAGCAGGAGACTCTTCTGGTACTTGCAAGGCCAACTATTCCTTTTAAGGCCACCTTTAGAGTTCTCTCTTTTAGGTAGCTGTGTCATCTACAGATTTGTGTTCCCTCATCTTTTCCACAGTCTCTGTGGCTTTTCTTGTGCAGTGCTGCTATGTCCTCCTGTCTGACACACCTTTCCATGTTCGCTGCCTGTTTCATTTAGTTTCCTGTCCATCTAGCCTTTGGACCCCTAGCGTACCTATTTCCCACCCGTATGTTTTTCCCAGGGAAGGGAACCTTTCCATTTCTCTATTGTCTCCGCAGCTGTCTCCAGATCCAATTGCTGTTAGGTTTGTTCCCCCTGCAGTCTTCCTCAGATCAAAGCAGAGAAAATGAAAGTCCCTCTGGCTAATTTAGGAGCAAGGGAGTTGAACTTGTTTTTCTTCTCTTATTCCTACTGGATGATCTTACTCTGCAGCTCATACCTTTTCTTGCTTGCTAAAAATAAGCCTGTTCTTTATGCAGTTGGGATATTCACTGTCTTGTGCTTGGCCATACAGTTCTTCAGTGTCCTTATGGAGACCCATTTGACTGGATCTCTTGTGTAAGTGTACTGAATCATGCTTGAATTACTTTCTTGAAAGAACGACGAGAGGGTGAACTTGAAGGTAATTCGTGAGTTTGACGAGGTAAATCACAGTTTTTTATGGTTTTTATCTTTACCAATATCATAATTTTTAAATACATAAGAAGTTGTTCATGGGGTGTAGTATTTTCTTTAATGTTTATTATTTTAAAATCCTCAGGTCTAGGTTTTGGCTTGCTGCAATCTTCTCTGACTTGCAGCTTCTTAATTTATGCGATTAGACACATGCTTTAGCTTTATTGCTGCCTCATGTATTCATCTTGTTACATGCAAGATTGAAGAAAAAGCTGAAGTATATCGGGAAAAGCATATAGCAAACACTGGAAAAAACTTATTTGCATAAGATTGTGGTATCTGTTCTGTGACTGTACTGTTTGCCTTTTATCTTAGGCAGTCTCTGTTAATAAAGAAACTCTGCATTACATTTCAGGTGGTATGGATTTCTGTCACTTTATACAGTAAAATTAAATACAAAAAGTAATGATTTTCCTGATCTTTTTGGTATTCAGTTTTTGCACTGAGTTGTTAACACTACGAAAATACAGATGGAGCAAATAATTCATGTGTTTTTAAAGCTAAATTTTCTTTATTCTTGTATTTTCAATTTAACCTGATAACTGTGCAAGAACTGTGTATTGCTCAGTTGAGCAGTATGAATCAAGCTGATTGTAGCTGACAGCTGGCTTGATCTTGCTGTGATTAGGTCTTTTACTGCTGGCAAAATCTACCAGACTTTTCCGTTAGCTGATTGTTGATGAATGCAGAGAGACAGCTTTTCATATTGATAAAGAATTTGGGTGAACCTTTATTTCATATGGGATAAGATTAAAAAATATCCTCCTACTTATTGATTGCATTGAGCCAAAAAGCCATGCAAGAACTGCTAAGATGTGTACAGTTGTTGATTTGGCTTATTCACAGCCAACAGTTGAACAACTAGTGTAGACAGAAAATAACAGAAACATGGAGTTGAAGCATGTTGAAGCAACGCAAATGTTTACAGCTGATGGGCAGTGCTGCAAAATAAAGATGCGTGCTCTTACAGTTACATGGGAAAATAGTGAACAGGTAACGAATTACTTTTCAAAATTTGTTAGTTTTACGCTTTAGTGGACATGTTATTTAAATGCTGTATAGCTTTTGCACTTTAAATGATTGTGGGTTTCGTTGTCACATGACTGGAGTGCAAACCAGTTTGGCTTTTGTAACACCTTATCTCTGAATTGAGATTCGTAGTTAATCAGATTTTGTTAGATGGATTTGCTGTAATTTTCCATTTTTTTTTTTTCCACTTTTGCTTTTAACAACTTATGTTTTATGGGAATTGCAAGTTGTATGCTAAGTTTCACAACATAGCTTTCAATTACAGGATGCTTATTTTCAGTACTTTTGTGTTTTGGAAATGTTTTATTATACTGTTCTCGTAAATAATATTACATCACCAGAAAAACTTCATATTGAAACAATTATTTAAGGGAAGCATAAACACACATTTGATGCTAAACATGTTATTCAGACTAATGATAAGTGCATCTTAACCATACTTAGCTATCCTACCAAAATAAGATGTTGCTTTTCTAAAAGACATAGAAAAATACAGTTCCAAGGCTATTTTTAAGGGCACTGCGACAGTGTAACACGTCTGTTACTCAAAATGACTCTGAGTAAAAAGATTGGTGTTGTAAACAGGTCTGAAGTTTTGTGCACAACTGATCTTTTATTTCAGAACGCGTAGCTTCTTTTAAGATAATTTGCTTTTGTTAGGAGTATGAGGTTGATATTTCAATTCAAATCAGCTAGTGCGTATTTTAGCTGACACTAAAGTTAATATAAACATGCTTAATATTTCTGTGGCTGTTTAAAAGTGTCTGCAAGGACAAGGAAGCGGAGGGCAGTCGTATTTTAAATAAATGAGTTCCAGATACTACTTTCCTATATTGTAGAAGTGATTTATAAACATTTTATTTCCTATGTAGCAGATATTCAATATATGCTTAAATCCATTTCTAATTTTGAAAATCTATTTTAACATTGTTTTGATACTTTTAAGTTCTGCCTTTTCTTAGCTGTTCTGTGCAAAATAGACGCCAGCCTCACTTGTGAAGATTTCCAAGAAAACGATAGGGGAAAACAGGAAATCTGTAATCTGCTTATACTGAATAGACTTTAAATATTTTATTACATAGAGTGACTTATTAGTATCACCAGGTTGGAGGAATTGCTAATAAGGTAGTGCAGTTTATGAGAGATGTTAAGATTTTATCAAATACTGATAATGTGAGACTTTCCAGCAAACTGTGATACAGTTGAAGTGTGTTTATTCTAAGAAACTGTTAATGTATTTATTTGCACAAATAAAATAACATTTTTATTATGAATTTCTGAGCAAAGTTACCGGATTCTGTTTGTAATGTTAATTTCAAGATTATTTGATTATCAAGAGGTAGCACATGCTAGTTATATTTTCCTTTAATTCCCAATATTCTGGCTGCCTTTTCTGGGTTTAATTAGCTTGTTCATTTCCATTAAGTTAAAAAAGGCACATGCTATTGTCATTGGATTCTTTAAAATGGATTTCTGCTATCGGCATGTTTCTGACCCAATTAAAAAAATGCAAGGCAGAGCTGTGGATAAAGCTATTAAACTGGAAATAATGTCGTCCATGTCAAGATCAGCAAAAACTCTGGTTTAGTTTAAGTAAAACCAGATATGTTCTTTTGTCTTTGTATAGTGTTACGTATGAGTTTTCACACAAAATTTTCAAGTTGTTTTCATTGTGTATGACACTAGGATCAGGTTTTATGGAAAATTCGGTCAAAATCCATTAGAATTCTTAAATCTGATGATACATAGGGTCAATATGTTTCAGAAATGTAAGGAGTTCACAATCAATAATCTTCAGCAGATGCTGCATCGTGTGTTCTCCTCTCATAGTCCCCAGATAGCACAAGGAGGCCGTATACATTTCATGGAAGATCTATTTGATACAGAACTGGTATAATAAACTCCCGTATCTTCCATCTGTTTTCCCCATCACTGCTGTTGTGCTGAGGACAGGTACCCAAAGTGTGTGCTGGCTATTCTTATCAACAACCTTTAAAGCTTTGTTGCTGACTGGGCTAGTTAAAGCATCCCCTAAACCATGTTACTTTGAATGCGTCTTAAGGCAGAAAAGGTATGTGTGACTGATGAGCTTCTGCTGCTTGAGTCCAAGTTAACAGGGGAGAATTAGGAAATCTTTTCCTAGATACAGCAGGCAAAGCAAGCTGTTCCTTTATTCCTGCAATTTGGTAGTTGTGCAGCCAGAGCTGTAGCTCTTCCTTTGCTGTAGATGTGGCACAGAGGAGGAAAATGCAGGGATGGCCCACTGAGATGAGAGCTCACTGTACTGGGGAGGCTGAGAACTATCAGAGTCCTGTTCCCAATCTGGAATTCACTGGCTGGGGAGCACTCTGACCTACCCCCGTTCATTTTACGGTTGTCAGTCTTCTTTGTACTCGGAAAATGAACATTTATGTGATATACTTCACTTTCTTCGTCCACATATTCATATACCTAGTCCCAAACCTGTCAGTTCTCTGTTTGTCATGTAGCTATATAGATTTCTGGGGATTGACAGCTCTACAAAGGTAAATATCTAGTCTGGAGGTAAGCCTTGTATTCCCTCATTTGCCTTAGGAAGAAAATAGCGACTTAAAACTGCTATAGGTTACGGAAAACTTGAGTCTTTCAGTATGTGCAGTAAAATCAGAATATTTACTTTGCATTTCTATGTAGGCATTTTAAACCTTCACAGGAGCAGCTTTTAGTACCTTTCTGGCCTTTGCTGTCCTCTCGTATTAGGCTGGTGAAGATGGTGTTTTCTTTTTGCCATAGCAAAATTGTATGCCTTACTAATGAATCCCACGCTGGGGAGTAAATTCCTTAAATCATGAGTCCAAAGGAGTTGCTGCTTGGATTTTTCTCTCTCTGCTGGAGTTTCTGCCTCTAAATGAGTATTGATCTTTCCTCTGTCTGTGTGGTTTTTGGGGTTTCATTTTGGAGGAATGTTTTGGAGCTGTGATATGCTGGTGTTGTCCCAACCTTGATAAAGAGTTTTTTCTTTCACACTTACTCTGGCTGAGGATATGGTTACCTTTACCATCACAAATGCTTTTAGGAGGGGTGGTACGGCGGAATTCAGAGAAAGATTGGGGAGTTTTTTGGGGCGTTGGTTTTTTTTTTTTGTTGTTGGGTTTTTTTTTTGTTTTGTTTTGTTTTTTTCCAGCAAAAAAAGGCCATTTGGCCAAAACATATCTGTACTACAACGTTAGAGTGGCAGCCTATGTAAAGAATGAACAGCATAGCTGGGTTGTGGGTGGGATGTATGCTGCATTACCTTTAGTACCTGCTCTGTATTGACTTGTCAATAAATTAATAGGTGGTTCAAAGTAGTGGGATACAAGCAGAAAAGCTTTCTGGGTAGCCCTTTTGATGGCCAAAGTCAGAACCAGCCATTCTGGGCTCCAAGGCAAAAACTCAAAAGCTAAGACTTTCTCAACTCCCTGCACGCTGGTTTGAGTACATTTTATCCGGGTTATGTTGGACAATGGCAAACAGTGGTTTAACCTCAGAATCATCTCTGTGACAAGAGAGAAGGGTGGACCAAAGTACTACAAGAGAAGTAGTAAACAAGGGAGTAAGGATAGAGGTGATGGAGGTGAATGATAGGAAGAAGACTAGAAAACATGTGAAAGAGAGTTCATTGTACATAATGCATTGTACAAGAGTATGCATAGGAGAAGGTGGAACATGGCCAGTTTCAGGAGGCTTGAGGTACTTGAAACTACACTTTCTAGTGCGGGGCATTGGGAAGGGAACTGCAGAAGAATTGTGTGGGAGATGGGTGTGAACACCTATCTTAAAAAGAAAGAAAGAATAGATAAGGTAAGTTAATGACATGGTGGCTCTTGCAAACCTAGAAAAAGATCTGAAGAGATAGCACGCAGGAAATGATTGGTAAATTCTTGTACTGCTCAGGTTTTCTTTTTCAATTAATTGCTTACATTATGCTTTACACTGGCTATTTGAGTGGTGAGGTGTTGCTGAACCTAAGCATGGCATTGCCAGTTGTTATGGTGGCCTGTAAAGCTTTCGAATATTTGTTGTTTTCCTTTAAAACTCTTATTTCTGCAGTCATAACAGTCTCAGGTGTGGGTTTGCTATATGTTTCATTATTACTTTCAAAGTAACTTTCTGTTCTTACTAGTCCAAACTTAGAATAATTATCAGAAATAAGTATCTTCATGGCTTAGATACAGAGGCAAAGAAATGCATAAAATCAAACCATATCCTAATTATCATCTTTTAAAAAATAATCTATCTCAAAAGGTCAGTCTCACTTTTTTTTTTTTTTAATATTGACATAATTAGATTCCTCTTAAAGATAGTTTTCTGATGGGAGTAAAGGCAAAAAAACCACTGGAATCTGCCCTTATTGCTGACATGTCTTGACTACAGTAGACTGGTTGTCAAAGAAATATTTCAAGTTCAGGTGCAATTTTTCGTTTACTGTTGTGGGTTGCCAATGAGTAAGCCATAATAGCTCAGAAGCATGTAGACTGAGGAGTTTGTGGTGATAGACAGAACAGCATAGTGTGAGGGTAGAAAGAGGAAGGAGGAATAAGAAAATGAGTTTTCAGAGTGACAAGACTAATGTGTAGAAATAAATATTAAAGGAGGTTCCTTTTCTTAATTAAATGCCTAAGATATGACTTGTTTTGAGGCTGCTTGTAAACTGGTTCCCAAACTATTTAATTACTACTGTACCATTCATCTCACTTGTCTTAAAAATATTAATCATCAAATGGTAAAATATTAGCTTGTAGTAGGAGGGTAATGTCAGAAGCTGAAACTCCAGTTCATTGCAAATTCTGTCTCTCATCATGACCTTTTAAAGTGCATGCTAAACAAAGGAAATACAATTTTTTTTAAGATTCTTGTCAAAATTAAGAAATTAGGGGATATAGGTGTAAAGTATCCTTGTCTGTATGACACATATGTATGCATACGTAATACTTCCTTAGTGCCTAACAATGCAGTGTTTGCTCTGCAGCATTTCATTTAGGAGTTCATCTCTATGTGTAAATGCTTCCGTGAATCAATGAAAAGAAATTTACAATTCAGCAAAACTGTCTGCTTTGATGTATCACCATGTAGCAAATGAATCTTTGGAATCTGGAGGAGTAGATATTTGTAGTGGCTTTTTAGTACCTCCTTCAGAAGGCAGTTCGGTAGGAGGTAGGTTTCTCTTGCTGCAGGAGAAAGGAGGAGGTCTGGACCTTAAATGTGATAGGCTCGTGTTTGTTGTGAGAGGTGAGTGACTTCATGGATAAAATTGTTAATAACTAGTACGAGCAGCACAAACTTAAGAATCCGAGAAAGCAACAATCTCATTAAAGAACTGAGAAAAGGCAATGCTCTCTTTGCTTCACATAACCTGAGGTTCTGAAGAAGGACCGAGACTGACTTTTTTCAGTGGTGGCGTTTGCATACAGATTATTACAAGTAGACTGAACTAATATGAAATGCTGTAAATTAATTGATTCAACTAGACTCGGCAAGAGAGAGATTCAATGTTTTTCATGCTGTTTCAAAAATTTTGCCGTCCTGTTTTGGAGACCTGAAATCAGCAACAGTCTATCTGAAAATAATTGATTTGATGTCAAAGAGGAATTCTGCTTCATCTGTTTACTGCTTTTGCCATGTGGATGAGAAAGAACAAACTGCGAGTGAAGTTACAGGTTTAAAACTTTATTTTCTCAGCTGCCTCTTCTTTTCTTTCCTCAGTATAGTGGAGTTATTTTAAGTGAAAGGGACACTTACTGGTATTCAGTGAGGTAAACATTAAAAGATTTCTCACAGGGCATTTGTATTTAAATGGTTAATTATCGCTGTTTCCCCATGTTCTTGCGCTTTGTCATGTATAAAAGGATTTTAGACATTACACTTTCTAAATGGAACATTTACAGTAGTTAATAGCTTCTTCAAGGAGAAGCTAATATTTGCATTCATCTTATAATTAATCTTCTATATTTAACATAATACAAAAGAATGTGGTACTTTTTTTCAGGAATTATAAGATATACATTCAAATTTGCCTATTTAAAGCAGTAAAAAATTCTGAGCTTTTGGATCAAACAGGTTTTTTGTTTCTGGTGCTTTTACAAACCAGTTTTCTTATAGTCTTTGTGCGTTCCAGGTTACACTTTTCATTGAGAAAATCTGTAATTTTCACTTGGTGAAATGGCTTTTTTACTTTAAAATATGCACAAACCCTATACAGATACCACTTTTTGAGTCTGGATATATTTTTAACAAGATTTCTTAGTAGAATAAAACATCTCTCCATTTCTTAGGCAATGTTATACTGATAATTACTGCTGGAACAGAACGAGCTATCAACATTGTTAACTTAAACTGATGATCAAAACGGAAAGGGAGGAAGCATTGGGAAGACTTTGCATAGTGTGATGCAAGTTGTATATTTTTGCAACAGAGCATAGCTATATTGAGAAAATACTATCAATTCACAAGCCCCCACCTTTTTTACTTTTAAAATCAGTGATCCAGAGGGAAGCCTTCAAGCCATTCTGAGCCCCTTTTAAGAATTACCTACCAAGTCCAGCAGAAGCAGATGTAGAGGTTTAGGTTTTTCTGGCGGAAGGTCATGCCAAAGGAAGTTAGCAGAGCCTGAACATATTCTAGGAACAGCATCTGGTTTTTCTATGTTATTTTCTTGTCTCAAGTGAACACGTTTTGGTTTGTGGATGACACTTGGAAAAGCTTCCTTACTTTCTTACCCAATTAGTGACTTTCAGTCTGTAATTAATAATAAAATGTCTCTCTTGATTTATTAGCTGGTGGACACAAGTATGTACAAGTTATTTGGCCTTAAAGAATATTGTGAAGGACTTTTGTCTGTCATAAGACATGCTATTAAAAAAAGTACACACTTCTACGTTCAATCTTTTTTTTTTTTTTTTTTTTTTAATTACTGTGTTCACTAACAAAGTGTTGAAATAGAAAATTATTGTTCAGTATGGATTGTACCTTTTATTCTAGTTCCACTATTCTGTATAGCTATAACTGTAAAAAAATTACGTAGGGGTTTTTTTAATTACTTCTCTATTATGAATAGTTTTCATTACTGTTGACTAGTAAGAGGAGTTTCAGTTGTCGTATCCAGTAAGAATTATGATTTCACTCCATAATTTATTCAGTAGGAAATATTCGAAGAGGGACAATAACTTTCTCTCAAAAATTTTAGTCTTTTATCATCTAAGATGATATAGTTTTAAAAGTTATCTGGCTCATTTTAGTGACTAACCGTGAGGTGCATATCTTATCTGAATAATTGTATGCAGAAACATGAAATATTAATTGGAGTTCAGATAGCAAAAAAAAAAAGAGTTATTTTAAAACAAATATTATTTTGCTTTCCCAACTGAAGCTTAAAGAAACAGGCATTGGTTGGAGAACTGATACTTAAGTAGGAATTTGATGTAGCAATGTGAAACAAGCCATTCGAAGTGGCTGAGATACTTTGGTATCAATAAGATGTTTGAGGAGAATTTTACTTTTCTTGGAGCGACACACAAGTATTGCAGGGGACATGTTGGACAAGATCACTACAGGACTGCATTGGAAGTCAGTAGCGTGGGCCCAGAAATGCAGTTTAGCTAAATCATCTTTCCTCTTGGATCGGGTTTGATCAGATCCACAATCTGGTGCTTGATTGATTGCGGTGGGGAGGTGTTTGGTGGGGTTTATTTTGGGTTGGTTTTTTTTTTTTGTGTGTGTGTTGGTAAACTTTATTCCCTTTTGTGAACATTCTTTTGAAACAGTTTTACTTATCCATATATACTAAACATTTAATTCTCTTCTTTTTCATCAATATTGACTATGTTGGGGATAGGAAGTGATGTAACTTTGATTTGGTTTACTAATAGTGTAGTCATGTAGCTTGGTGAATATATTACGCTGTTTATTGAAATACTGCAATGCATCAGTCCAACTTTTACATTGATCCACTAAATTGACCAAATTACATTTCGATACCGTGAAACAGATGTTGGGCTATTCTGAACTTTCCAGTTTTCCAGCATAATTTTTCAAAGGCTGCTATTTTCTTTCTGTGCAAATTCTAAAATTGTTGTTAAACTGAGCAATGCTAAAGTTGTGGGTTTTGGTTTTCTGACTAGCAAAGCAGATATTTGGCAAGTGTCAGCTTCTGGAATTTGTCTTGTTGCACCGCACGCTCTTTTTCTTGTGATTGCATAGTAAAAAATGTGGTTGAAGTAATTTAATATAGAGATTTAAACTATGTTTGTTGATGGAACTATGAACATACTGAAACAATGCATTCATTTTTAAAAACACACGTTTGGTCTCACACATTGTCACAGCATTATATAAATTTTAACTAATTTTCAGTAATTGCCTCTCTACCCCAGTTTTGTAAATGATTTGTTAGTTTTGAAATGCAAAAGGAATGATAAAGCCTTACTAATACCTTGTCTTTTCATTCAAAATTTGCTCAGTAATAGCCACTTACTTATTCAAAGGGGAAGAACTTTGCTTCACTTTTACGGACTATTTTTCACAGATTCTTATCTTAAATGCTCCAGTCTGCCAGGAACTTTCACCATCTTTTGATGTGAGAGCTTAGTGCCAGCCTTTATCTAAGGGTTCTCGTGAGGTTTTGTCCTGTGCTAGGTAAAAATTGCTAACCACCAGTAAAAGCTGCCAAGGCAGTTACACTGAAAATGTCAGGAAACGAAAGAAGCTTCATATTACAATTACTGCCTAAAATACCTGCTTATGTGTGTGTTATCACATGTGTCATACCAGTACTGTGTACCAATTCTACGGAGCATCTCGACAGAGCAGTGTTAAACATAGTAGAAGGGCTTTTTTTCTTGTTTGTTTTGTCTCTTAGTGATTTCCTCTCTTATCTGCTTTTCTACTTTCTGCTTTTTCTGTCCCTGGTATGTGCATGGTCTGTGCTGTTTCTTTCTGCTCTGAGGTTCCATACACTTTCATTAGGTGTCCAATGTTATTCTTCCTTTGAGGAGTGGGGATTTAGCTTCTATTATCAGAACACTTAATATACATCAACACATTAATGTAACATTTTGTGTTCTGCAGGTTGGGAATCCACGTGTTGAGCTCACTCTTTCAGAACTTCAAGATATGGCTGCCCGACAACAGCAGCAGATTGAAAATCAACAGCAAATGTTGGTTGCTAAGGTAATAATTATATACAGATCATAATAAATACAAATTTCCTTCAATATACACAAGCATAAGTTTCATGGACACAGAAAAACACATTAATTTGTTCTAGAAAAGCTCAAGAAAGAGCTTGTTTTACCAAGTTAATCTTAACCTAGGCATTATATATCATTGTAGTGTAAATGATACTATAACATCCTATGTCAAGACAAATCCTGTGTCTTTATAAAAATATTGCTAGCTTTTATTCTGAGGCCTGCTTCATGAGCTCTTTTGAGGCCCGCTTCATGATCTTAGGTAGACCAGGCTTGACTCTATGCTCATCTTTAGTAGCTCATTCACTCCAGTATAGTAATAGTGATGTAAGATGAGAATATGGCTGCTTCATATATATTCACGTATTACATTTCCAAAGTCTCTGAGATTTAAGAATCTAAGTATGTTTTCAGAGTAGGGAGTGAGTTTAAAGTTTTTGACGTTGTTGTAGGTGTTACAGTATGTGTTGGATGCTTGGAGTACTTAGGAAATCAACCAATCGGTTCTGTTCTTTCTTGATGGAAATAATGTAGAAAAAACCATTTTCCTTGTGTGCCCAGTGGAAGGACTATTATTTAGAATCGAAACATTATCTTACAGTAGGTCAGCTTGTTTAAAATGTTCTGTTTGACATATTTTGCCTTCTTTGGGAAGCTGGATGACAGCGTTGTAAGTTCAGTTTGCAACAGCACAAAAAGTGTTGATAGCGTCAGAAAACAAATGCCAGAGGAAGCTTTACAGATATGTTTGAATGAGTATTCAGGCTAGGGTTGTATTTGGACATATATGTGAATTTGATACGTGGTCTAAAAAATCTTGAATCTCTGCTGTAAAACATATTTTTTTTTTTTTTTTTAACTTAAAGAGTTTTTCTACGAGGACTGATACATATTTTAATCAGATAAAACTTTCCGAGAATAAAAAACCCCACAGATCATAGTGATGGGTTTTTCAAAGCTAAGGGTTTTTTTCTAAATAAATGGGTAACGGGTACCTCTTGTCAAAAACCTTTTTTTGTCAGGAACAACGTTTGCGTTATCTGAAGCAGCAAGAACGTCGTCAGCAGCAGTCTGTTTCTGAAAGTGAAAAGCTTCAAAAACTTAAAGAACGTGTTGAAACCCAGGAGACAAAGCTGAAAAAAATCCGTGCCATGAGAGGACAAGTGGACTACAGCAAGATCATGAATGGCAATCTGTGTATGTGGAATTTTTATGTAATTTATTTAATATAATTTACTAGTCACTGCATGACTAGCAAATAATGCTTTATTTTTAGTCCACATAGTATTGAAGTAGGATTTCAGATAGAATGTTTTTTGTCTTAAAGAGGGTGCTGTGTTTCATAGAAGCTTTTATATGATGTAACTTTTTGCTTGTTTTATAGAGTGAGGCATCAAGTCAGAATAAGTCTATTCTCCAAGTATTAGGAAGTATTATGACTGTTAGCAAATTCCCAACACGTAAATATTTTATATGTGCATGCATATACTAGATTTAAAATGAGTTTGTTGTTTTTATCAATACCTGTAGAATTAAAAAAAAAATTAACAACTTCTACTTTATGTAATTGTTTTTTGTAATTTTTATCTTGTTAATTTTAGCAACTGAAATTGAGCATATAAGCGCCATGTTCCAGGAAAAGCAGCAGGAGCTACAGGCTGCAGTGTTAAAAGTGGATCAACTTACTCAGCAGCTGGAGGATTTAAGGAAAGGGAAACTGAATGGGTTTCAGTCTTACAATGGACAAATGACGGGACCTGCAGCAGTAGAATTAAAAAAGTTGTATCAAGAGCTACAGGTAAGTAACAGAGAGATTCTAATTGGATGATAGCTGTAGATTTTAAAAAGTTGTATTACTGCTCCTATGGGTGCCTGTTTGGTTCTGTGGCATCTCATCAAACTGGTGCATTGGGATGCTGTTAATGTGTGAGGTTGTAGTTAGCATATAACCCTTTATAAAACAGAATTTAATTAGCTTTAAAAACTGTTCTTGTTGTTTGATACAAAGTGTGCAAGTGTTCTGAAGGGAATTTCTCAGCCCCTAATACTGAAATACTGAATGTTGACATAATCTAGTATTTGTTTAATCTCTCTTTAAAAAAAAAATAAATTCATTTTGGTACTTTTCTATTTTGCAAAGAACTGGGTGTAGCCAGCTCACTTAAATGTTGTCTTAACTTGGAGACATGACTCGACAGTGAATAAAAGTACATTTAAAATGTATTTTGAAAATATAGCTATAATGTCTGGTGTAAATAAACAAGAAACATAAGAATTAAATAACACATTTTAACAAAATCATCAAAAATATAAGCTGCACTGCATTCTCTGCACTATATAGTGCACTATAGCTGCAGAGTATTCACATAATATTCCCTATATCGTATATCTTCCTCCAAGAAGATTGTTATATCTAAAGTGTAGTTGTCATATGAGTAATTATTCAATTTACATTGCAGTTTTGTCCAGTTTTTATGTTTAAAAGTTATGGAATACTTAATTGTGTGCCAGTATATCAGGATTTGAGGGCTTTTTTTTATTTACTCATGTACTTTATTGTGATCAAGGCAACAGCTCTAAAAAATAGTTAATATTTATAAATTAATTTAAATATCAAAATTAGTCTTGCTCATTTCTTTACAGGAGCAAATAAAACACACAAATTAATCCATCGTGAATTAGGAGTAGTGGTCCTTTTTCCTTCTTCTTCCCCTTTCTCCATTTATACAAGGCATATCTGCCTTTCGAGTATTTCTAAGTGAAAAGATGTATATAATAGGTATCCACTTAGTTTATTAGGCCATTTTTCCACTGTTTTATTGTAAGAGTGGTTTATGGTTGCAAATGCTAATTTGAGAGGCTGTGTGGAAACATAACACCGGAGACATCAGAACAAGCTGCTGATCCAAATTGCTTTCGATTTTCTAACACTATTAAAAACCAACTTGACCAACTTTCCCCCCCACCCCCCTTTCCTTTTTTCCTGAAGATTCGTAACAGGCTTAACCAGGAGCAGAACTCCAAGCTTCAGCAGCAGAAAGAACTCTTAAACAAACGCAATATGGAGGTGGCCATGATGGACAAGCGAATCAATGAGCTGCGTGAACGACTATACAAGAAAAAAGTTGAGGCACGTCAAAAAGAAAACATTCCTGTAAGATAAATTGATAAAAGGGCCACGCTTTAGTTTTAGTAAAGAGCCTGTAAGAACTACACAGATCTCACTTTTCCCTAGCTGAACAACACAATTACATCTGAAAGACCTGTTTTAAAAGTAGCAGGCTGCTTAGAAATATTTTAATGTTTTCCATAGCTATCAGAAAACTGTTAGATGGAATGTGTTTTCTTTTATTTTTCTTTATGGCACAAACCATACTATATTAAAAATAATAGTAGGTTATATTTCTAGGAAGGAAAGTGTCATTATTGGCTGTGTTTCAAAGTATGAAGGCATAAAAAGTTTATTTTTACAAAATATTGATCTTCCAATATGGAAAACTGATAAAAATATAAATGGTCTGATAAAGTTAGTGTTAATCTGAATAGTTGTCTGGAACTTTAAAAAAAAAAATTAGTTGTCCAGTAGACCACTTATCTAAGGACTAGAGCAATCAGTTCTGGATTCACATGTGTATTCCTAGCTAGACGTATTGCTTTTAAGAAAACCCCATACATATTTGGTCATTTTAGAACTCTTTTTAGTCCATTTGCCTAAGAAAGACACAATGAAAGAGACCTTACACAGATAAAGGTTTGTATGAGAAATGTATGTGCTGTGTCTGAGAAACTTTGTTTTTGCAGTGTTGATTTTAGGGAATAAAATTTGTACTTTCTACTCTTTTTGGTAGAAGCATGGAGTATGGTAATTTAATTACAAAGGTGTCTTAGCTACAGTGCATGGTTCTAGCTAATTAAATGTAGACCTCACGTTCTTGCATAAATGCCTACATTAAATGGAAGGTCACGTTTCAATTTGCCCTTTTTTTT
>VXBH01006832.1:13618-42708 GCA_013400035.1 Rynchops niger | reverse complement strand
AAAAAAAAAAAAAGGCAATTTTGTGAACTTTAGAATTAGCTGTTTGCTTAAGCATAACTGGAAGATGGTAAACTTATGCTAAACGGTATATTTGCACTTCAAGTTTCAAGAAAAGTAAACCAGGGGGCTCCCGGGAGAATTCTGATGGATTAGTTTCCTTGCTGTTTAATAAGGAAAATATGCATACAGGCAACAGGAGGTTGTGTATGTACTTTAGGCTGTAGAACTTTTGGAGGGATATACTCTTGCTGTAGACCTAATTCTAGAATCTGAGATTCCATAAAAAATATTTTTTTCTCTTCCCGGGCCTACAAAGATAACTATTTGGATGAAACTAAGGGCAAGCTGTGTCAGTGGGAAGCTTTTTAATTGGCAGACAAGCTGAAATAACTCTTCTGGGAGAAGTGCGCTCCCTTCACGCACGTGAATGATTCAGTATATTCTCAAAACATATTTAAATGTGTTTCAGATCTTGAGAATGCGGCTTCTGATAGCACCAGCTAGACGGTCACATAAAATAGCTTTGCGTCCTGTACTTTTCTTTCCCACAGCAAAACTCGTAACTTGTCAGTACTGACCTGCAGCAGATACTTTTGCGAATTCAGGGCAAAGATTCCTCTGAGCAGAGGCTGATACTGGGGCTTAATTGTGTCACACTTTCTAGTCTAAGCTAAAGTTCTGACAGTGTCTCAGACAATCCACCGGAAACGCATTCAGCTCATATTAGACACAATTAATATTGTGGTGCTCAAAACCCATGGACTTAAGTACTTTGTTCTTTGGACTCACTGCCTTTAAGTAGATGCCTCTAGATTATATTGGNTTTTTTTTTTTTTTACTGAATAAGATGTAGTAAGATATCAGGCCTTTTATTTAGAGATTTTATAATAAACGTTTGTATAGTTCTGTTACCATTTAAGGAGGATGGGATTCTTAATCTACTTAAAAAGAAACTAACTGAATCATTTTTAATACGTATACGGTGACCTGAAATGATGGCTTCCAACCTTCTTCTCTACTCAGACAAAACGTACCAATTTGAAGAAGCCAAACTCGGAAAGAACGGGCCACGGTTTGAGAGTGAAGTTCAATCCGTTGGCCCTCCTCCTAGATGCTTCTTTGGAAGGAGAATTTGATCTCGTACAACGAATCATATATGAGGTGGGCTTCTAAACAATGGCAACCTCTTTAAATATTTAGAAAAGGAGGGGAAAAAAAAGCACTGAACTACTTTGTTTTCAATAGGTTGATGATCCCAGTAAACCAAACGATGAAGGAATTACACCTTTGCATAATGCAGTGTGTGCTGGTCATCACCACATTGTGAAGTTCCTGCTTGATTTTGGTGTAAATGTCAATGCAGCAGATAGTGATGGGTGGTAAGTGTCAAGATTTTTAACCCGGCATCTGGGAGAAGCACCATTTTGATGCATGCTCAAGATTTAATTGAAACCTGTTTTGGGAACAATTTCCTCCTAAAGAGGAGCATTTTCTAATCTCTAGGTGGTGGCAAACTCAAATGCAAGGTCACACTGTGTTCAAGTCCTGCAAGCACACTTACATCATAAAGTATACTACATTTTGGTTTTACTTCGTGGTACAGCTGCATTTCTTGTTCACATGTTGAAATAATTAAACTGTAAATAACAAATTACAACAGTTAATTTGCTTTAATCTCATCTTCATGTAACCCACTATGAATTTTGGTGTTCTTGAAGAATCTAGCCTTACAGGTCGATGTAGCACTTGGGAAGCGTTTGGAGGGGATGTGAAATCTTGCTGTGCTGACCTGTTTAGCCCTCACCTTCGTGTTACTTTTCAAATTTCCTCATATTGGAAAAAATACTCTTTTATACCCAGCAGCTTTGTAAGCTGTAAAAATCGACATTTTTGCTAACATCTATTTTATGATGTTTGGCTTTACTGGAGTCGGGTAAACCCTGGAAGCCACTCCAGTTGCTTGACAGGTTTTGGACAATGCATAAAGAACAATTTCCTTTAAAAATAGATAGGCTAAACCAGACAAGATGGCTATCGCGAGACAAAATAGTTAGGATGCATGGAAGTTTATTTTTTCATGTGTACACTTTTGCTTTATTTCAGGACACCTTTGCATTGTGCTGCTTCTTGCAATAGTGTTCATCTCTGTAAACTGCTGGTTGAATCTGGGGCAGCCATTTTTGCTTCAACTATAAGTGATATAGAAACTGCTGCAGACAAGTGTGAAGAGATGGAAGAAGGTTATATTCAGTGTTCCCAGTTCTTGTACGGTAAGATGTGACACTACTTTACAAACTTTTTTAGCTTTTCTAAAATTCATCCCTTTTTGTGTCTCTGATCTGTATGAAACATCTGCTTAGGCCTCAGACTTGATGGTACTGCCCGTCACCTGCCTCCTCTTTCAAAATGCTAAAACCAGAATAGTCTTTTCATTATTACGTTGCTCATAGTCCTTAAGTTCTTTGATTTATTTCACAGGCTCCTCCTAATGTTACAGATTTTTCAAGTTTAATTTGGCTTAATTTCAAGGAAATGCTTCAATGGGGAGGTTTTGACGGTAGCAGTGAGTTGTCGAGCATCTTGACAGAGGTACTCCAACTTCCAGATGGACAAATTTCTAGCGGCTCACGTGAAGAAACACATATACTTTATGAATTATTAACTTGCAGAATGTATTCAGTTAACAAAGACAAATTTTTAATCTACATTGGAGAACATAAATGTCATTAAGGCTCTAGATAGCAGATAGCTGACATTGTGCAAATTTTCAAAAGCTTCAAGTGCTGCTGGAGAAAGCAGACGTGTGAGAGGTATACGGCAGTTCCATAAAGCTGCTTTGCTCAAACTTTTGTAAAATTATTTTTATCCTCATTTGAATAAAAGATTGTAAAGTTTCTATCACATGTATAATAAATGAGAAAACCCTCATGCCCTAAATGGGTTTAAAATATTTTGTAAAATTTGGTTTTATCATGCAGTTAAACTCCTGAGAGCATTTCATCATGAAAATGCTGAAAATTGTTCATGAAATGTTATTAATAAGAGATTAATATTTGGGCCATGGTGTCCATACTAAAATCTCAGAGGGAAAAATAGGATATTTTACCATCCTAGTGTGTTCTCTACTTTGTGGTTAACAGGAGTGCAAGAGAAGTTGGGCGTGATGAATAAAGGAGTGGTGTATGCTCTGTGGGATTATGAAGCCCAGAATAATGACGAGTTGTCATTCCACGAGGGCGATGCCATTACTATTCTAAGACGCAAGGATGACAATGAAACCGAGTGGTGGTGGGCCCGCCTCAACGATAAAGAAGGCTATGTGCCTAAAAATCTTCTTGGGGTAAGGTCTTTTTAAGTTACCTATTTTTTACTTCCTCTGAAGGAGGAACACAAGATGGATTTTTGGTGAGAATCCCTCTGTGCATCATCCAGATACACCGCCACGAAGTGCTGCAAAGCAGATTATCCTTAGTCTCTTTGACCTTTCTGTCATTGTAAACAAAAAAGGAGAGGCTGTGGTTGGGACATTAGGGCTGTGTTTTTTATTTGATGAGTTAGTATATTTAGTGTCTCTTATGCTTTAATCTAATGCTTTGGCTAAAATACAGGGCCCCTATATAAAGTGTGTTGGGTCTGTTAGGCAGCTTGAAGCTTTGCCCAAGAAGTTCTTTAGGAAGGTTTTTAACACCTGGCACAAGATAACATACAAATTTAAAACAGGAAAGAGCCTTAAAATGACAACTTTAGGCAAGGTGTTTGTGCTGCTCCCAGTCCAAGGGAACACTGCTGTCATGAGTGCCCAGGAATGTAAGGCTGTTAAGTAGAGAGAGACAGAGGACAAAATGCATAAGAAAACCTTAGAGAGCAGGACAGGAGCTCTCTCTAAGGCTTGACAGGGAATCCTCTGGTCTGGTCTGGGATCTTGAGCTAAATGAACCACATCATGTTCAAAGCAGCAGCTGGGGGCAGGAATAAGTCAGCCCTTGGCCTCCCACTACTTCTGGCTTAATTTTTGAGAAGCTCAGGGGTTACCTAAAAACATGCTGTAGCTTACAAAAACCTCACCCCTCCAAAACACTTCACTACCCAGTTCCTGTTAGTAAGTAGCCCTTGGTTATAATTGAATTGATTTACATTTAACTTGGTATCAACTATGCAAAGCCTAATATTTTTATTCTGTTTTTACAGTTATATCCACGAATAAAACCTAGACAGCGAACCCTTGCTTGAATTCAGTTGTACAACAGTGCAATACCATGCTGGTAACTGGAAACTTAAAACATACACTGGAGCCATCATTTTTGATCATTTCACACAGAGAAATAAAACTATGATATTTAGTTTTAATGGTGCTTTCTCTTCCTAAATGGACAGCATCCAAGATTTTCAAGATCTGCAGTTTGTAAATGAGGATCGTTTTTATGTGACCCACCACTGATGAGGAGAGCGATGCCTCCACTACCTACAGTGTTGCACCAACTGTCGTCTAAAGCAGTGTTCTAAGTTAAAGTTCCATGGTAGGAACTTTCTTGTGTTAAATGTTCCGAGGTGTCACTTGCAGAGTGCAGATACGCTGTCCAGTTTGCTCCAACCCCCACAGTAACTGTCCCACGTCAGGATTTTGGTTCTTTTGTTTGATACCAGTGAATGTTGAGTTCTCATTACTGATCAACTCTTTGGGTTCTAGGACACGAGGTCTTCACCGATTACCTGCATAATTAGTCACCAAAGCTTTATGAAGGCTAGGATTTTAAGGGGTAACGTGTTATACACTTAAATCCTAGTCTCGACAACCCCAACAAAAGCTTTACATAGTCTAGCATCTAGTATTATTTGCATTTAGAATCAAGCTAGAGAACTAACAAAACAACAGCATTTGTACACTTCTCAAACCCCCTACACAATATTTCACTTGGTGTTTTATTTTCTTATTATTCAGCCAACAGCACCAGTGTTACCTCTACTAATGTAAAGGTTCCCCTACTAACCGCCTGAGCTCGTCCATTCTGGACAGAACAGTTAGTACTGAACTTGCAGCAGCTTAAGGGATTTTGTATGTCTGCGTGGATGAAAGTGCAATAGTTGAAAAGGGTAAGAGTTGGGGTAAGGGTTACACTGTGTAATTTGAAGCCTGCCTGAGTCAGTCTAGAAGAAAATATGAAGGAGGGGATAGGTGTAGAGAGAGGGCTGGGTAGATGCTAAGTTGAAGAGAAGAAAGAAATGAGGTTTAGTGAAGGATTTAAGGAAGGCGATAGCTTATTTGAGGACAGTTTCTGTGGTTCTTGGCAACCTACATCTGTTGCCAAGGCAAGTTATGCAATAACCTATTCCACTAGATTGTAGTTTCAAGGGAAAAAAAAAAAAAAAAGAGCACTTCACTGGAATTTTAATTGTACATGATTTTATATACCAAAAGTATATTTTGAATTTCCCATTATAAGTTTTAGCCATATTTCTTGTAATTTTCTCCCATTTAACAGTATGCAATTTGATTAATTCTTCATGTACAAGTTCTGTGTATAATTTATATCTCCATTTCTGCAGTGCTGTAACTTGCTTTTACCACAGGTTAGCATTAACTGTATATATTGTGGTGAAAAGTGAAAGGGTATTATTGTTGAAGAATTTGCTACATGAATGTGATGATTTCAAGAGCCTATGATACACTAATTCAGAGAAGATGTAAATGTGCACAATAAAGTACTGCTAAGGCATGGCTGCATTCTCCAGTATTTTTATATAGGTAGCAATGGTAAATGTGCAACAGTCATAGTCTACAAAACAAAGATTAATTCTAGCTTGCCACGTTCTATCTAAGTCAGGTTTCCTCATTGTTTTACTAGCTGCACAGAAAATGACTTGCAAAACAATTTTGGAATCTTCTAACAAACACCAGTATTCCAGCTGTGAGAAATGAATACTTGTCTAAAAAAGCTCTCAAGGTTTACACCCAGGCTGACAACTGAGCTTTGTGTGCTTCTTTACTCAATTTTTACCAGCGTAGGAAGAGGGAGGGCAGAAAGGCAACTGGCTCAGCACACGTAGCCAGAGGATCCATCCCAAGAGCTGAACCAATTATCAACACTTAGAACTAAAATCATGGTGCTGTTTGTTTATAAACAAGTCAAAAGGTTCAGAGAGTAGAGACCACAGTATCCATCATTAAAGACGTTAGATATTGTGAAATTATAACTTCATTTTTTTAATAAGTGAATTAATTTATTCATATTTGTACATTAAATTGTATACAATTTTAGATAGCATTACAGTTAGATTAACAAAAGCTAGTTACCAAATGAAAATACAAAACTAAAAATTATTCTGGAAGCTTATTCATTACAGAAGGAAAGGTTCAAGGTCACGTTCATGGAAGTCCAATTTGGTGATATTTGGTGAAATATTTAGATGTTTAAAGTGAAATGTTTTTAAAAAAATCAAGTGACTTTATAAAATCCTGTCTAAGGCAGATTTTATTCTACATTGATTTTAAACATTTGGATAGAGGGGAAAAAACCTGAGATCTATACCCAAAAGCTATTCTCTGCAGAAGAGACATATACATTTGTTTGCTTTTCATAGCAAACAGTATATATAATTGTTACTATAAAAGTTGTGCTGTACATTAGCTGTAGTGCAGGTCACTTTCATATTAAGTGCCCATAAAGGCTTAACAAAATATACAAAGTCTTAAAAGGTGAGGCCGTTTAAAGCATTAATTGTATACATATTGCACACTATAGTGAAAATACTCATGGTTCAAAAAAAATACTCACATTGCATTTGCCAGTTCTTACATAGCGAACCACAGCGGAATGAGAAAGTGTCAAGAACAGCAGATGTTACCAGCTGTCATATTAGTGAGCGGCAGGTCCACGGAGGCTGGTGTCTTCCCTTAAGCAGCCAAGTTTGCTGGTCTTACTGGTCCCGGGACTCATAGAGAAGTTTTGTTGCCTAACATGAAGGCAAAACGTCATTGTGTTAAAGTTTCACTTGCAGCCACCTCCTCTCCTTCCTACCCCTCCAGAAACACCCAAGGCTTTCGGTGCTTCCTATGCTCTTTTCCTTAGTTTAAGGTATTTAACAGCATTCAGTAATTTTTTTGAAACTATTCAAGGTTACTTTAACTGCAGAACTTGAGGTCACTGAAGATCAACTTGTATTTGTTTCTTCTTGGTCAGAAATGACCATTTTTGATCAAAACTGCCTTTGAAAACGCTAGTAGTATTTCTGAGATTTTGGTAGCCTGTCTAAGCATAGAACAGAATAACATTGTTTTCTGCATATGTTCCTTCTGCCTCTTCTGCTTCCCCCTTGCAAAGTTTGGGTGAGGTGTTCCCATTTGTCTCAAACCACAGGATCAGCCACCCCCCTGCGATGGGAACAGATGCACCTTCTCTAGCAACAAGTGCTTTTACATGCTGGTAACTGGCACCTCTGAAAATCTCACTGCACTGATCGGTTACTTAAAACTGAAGTAAACTCCTGTCAAAGGAGACAAAACGGGAGTGGGAGGGTGTTGAGCTTATCCAAAACATACTGGTTTTCACCATATTGCAGGAGTTGCATGGCTTGTGAAAGATGAATTAGAACAGGTAGGGAAGCGCTAAACTGTACTCACATGGCAATACAAAACTTTGAGTGCACTGTGCTGAACTCAAGTTAAATGCTGGGGTTGGAGGCGGCTGGGGAGCTTAACAACCATGATAAAGCAGCAAACAGCCACACGCTTGCGTTTGCGGACAGCTTGTAAATTACAGTTCTAATTAACAATTGATGAGATGAACTAGTTGGGGTGGGTTTGGTTTGTCTCCCATAACTTTGACTTACGAAATAATAAACTTCAGTTTCATCAGCCAAGAGATGAAACAGTCTTCCATAGGGTCCTGTCCCAACCCCTGTTCCTTCAACAACAACTCTTAATCTTCATAAAGTGGTAAGAGCAATTAGCTGAGTTTTTGTTCAAAAGAGTATTTCACAATGCACATTCTTCAGTGAGTATCAAAAGCCTAAGGAACTCTCTTCTTTTCACCTAATGGCACACATGAGATCTTGGGAAATCCTTTCTAGTGCTTATCTCCTTTAGGCAGCCAAGCATAAAGCTAAAGTCACATTCCCAACAGCCAGCCATAGCTTCTGTTTTCTTAAGCAACAAGGCCCCAAAATCTTTAAATAATTTTTAAAAAATCACAAACGCCTAAGGTTGCATACTCTTTAAGTGCTACTAAGCTCCCCATATAAAGATTTTCTTTAGCATTCTGTAAGTTTTGCCTCCTTTGCTTACCTTATGCATAGCTGCCAGCCAGCTTGCTGACAGCTTCTTGTTACAGCTGAAGTCTTCACTGGCTGTAAACTTCATCTGTGTGAGCTCCTCTGATCCTGGTATCTTATACTGCAGAATCATACCGATGGCACGAGTATTACCTCCTGAGAAAAGAAATAAAATCTCAAACAGCAACAGGTTTTACCAACTAAGTCACACTTCTTTTAGCTAATAAGCATGTTTGAAGAAAACTCTCTCATCACTTAATTCAAAGCACTAGCAACTGCCGGTGCGCAAACAACTGCCACATCAGAAGAGGTGGTGACCACAGGTTAACGCCAGGCAGTGGAACGCGCAGGGTCAAAATTGTTTTAATTCTCTGTGGCAATCACTGAGGTAGAACTTGTATAAGCTATAATGTAAAGCCCCCAGCCACACACGCTAAGAATACCCTCAGTGTTTTAGTATTACCGTGTCTTCTCTTAAGTAGATGCCACAGTTTCACACCATAGCCTGCAGTTTATAAACTGAATTACTAGTGGCCGTTTAGACTTGTATCAAAGAGGGATCTCTACTTCATATGAAGCCTGGCTCAGCAGTCAAACCTCCCTCCAGATCTGGCAGGGGGTGGAGGGTGGGAAAGATCCTTATGCAAGACCAGACGACGACTGGCAACGTCATTTACTTCCTGAGGGAAATCAGATATAAAAGACGTTGCTCTGACAACAGTGTGATGGCGAGACATTTGTGTATCTTTTACTCCAGTTGCATAGAGATTAAGATAAACTAAAGCAAAAATACAGAAATGAAACAAAAGCTTTGTTTAGAACGCCACACTTCATTGGCATTATTTCTTGAAGTAGCAGAGCATAAACTAACCCCCAGGAACAGCACCACCACACACAAAAGGACACTTTTTGCAAAGGCCTTTTTTAATTAAAAAAAAAAAAACAAAAAAAAAACCAACGACCTGCATCTGCATGAGAGTGCTCCTGAGGGCCATTACTCTAATATCCAAGAAGCCAAAGACAACCTCAGTCTAAGCAACCTGGTCAAAAGCCTGCAAGCAGCATTTATAAAAGTAGCTGTTTGCTCCTCTTTCTTTAGGATAAATTGAAACCCAACTTCATCCCTCGCTCCCCTGCACCCACCTGGTCAGACTAACAGGTTAAGGGACTACTTAAACCAGCGGAAATCAAACACCTACAGCCTTAGCAGTTTGCTCATTTTGGCATTCCAGGACATTGCTGAGTCCGGCAGAGCACACCTTACACAACAAGAGGTCATGTTTCTTTTAAAGATGTGTAAAAGCAAGCCATTAACTAACAGTTTATTTACTCAGTGCAAAGCCTTATTGGGCAGTACACAAGAAGCGTTATTATTTATTTCTGGTATATGCAGTTCAGCACACCTCTGCTGAAGCAGGCGACGTGTAGTACTGTCTACCACTAAAGAGACTATTTCTCATCTTCCCTTCTCTATTCTATCATGGACAATAGCACATGTGGTCTAAAGAAGGCCTTGAGTTTTTCAGTTCTCCTCCAAAAAGTTACAAAACATTAATTCTCAGTTTTAAACAGACAGATGGGAAGGAACAGATACATGTCATCTTTGAAAATAACTTCAGTAAGTTGAACTTCTGTAGATCAGACAAAAAAAACAGCACCGCAGAGGAAGAAAGATGGGAGAGGGGCCATGACAACATGCTTAGGTGCATCATGCTCAAAGGTCCTGGTGATACCTTCAGTAATATGCTGGCTCTCCAGAAGGCTGGTGTAAGTGTGAATATCTTTTTCTACGATCAAGAAGGCAGGCAGGCAAAAAGACAAAGCAGTCAGAAGAGTAGTGAACAAGGAATTATAGGAGAATTAAGTAACTCAGCAACACATCTGGTGGATTTGAACACCAAGATAAGTTTATTAAAGTTAACATGCTGTACCGACTGCATATTGCACAGATAGGTTGTCTGATTAGAAAAATTTCAGCAGTGACAAAGGTGTTGCTAAAGAACAATTATTAAAATTCCTGACCTTGTTTGTTCTCATTTCAGTGAAATCATATTCAAGTTCATCCTGAAATACTCTAAAATCTGGCAAGAGATGAGGCAGTAAGTAGCTGCCCTCTGATTCAGATATTACTAGCTGCATTTGGCCACCCCTTCATCGTGAATGAAATTAAGAAAGCATAGATTAATTATTTCCCCGCCCCCATAAGTATATTTCTCTCTCTCCTCACAATTGTTTGTACCAGTAGAAAAGAAATCCCAGCTGGATTCTGCAATGGAAGCTAGTAAAGACTAACAGTCCCCTCTAGGAGCTTTTGAATCAATAGATGTTTACATTTAAGCCAAGAGAAAGGATTAGAAGAGATGACGACCACCTTTACTCAGGTTTATCAACAAGCTCTCCTGTATTACAGCTGTACGGTAATTTCTCCAATTCTTTGGTTTTCCCCAAAATCCCAGTAGCCATATGGACAGGGTTCCACACACTGCACTCTCTTCTGAGAGCAGTTGTAACTAACATAGTTACACCTAAGTTACCAATAACCTAGAACTGCACTGTCTAGCTCGAACAATGATTACATCATCACATATTTTTTTTCTTAATAGTTAATTTGTATTCAGTGAAAAATTTACCTCCAGGAGTAAATCCCTCTGTAAGTATCTGAACAGTTGAAATCTGTATAATTTCAATTTCATAGTGGCTGTCTCCATCCAAAACCAGATATCTATGTAACAGAAGAAAAACTTTTAATTTTTTTTATTTTCCTACAATAGCAAGTCCAAATCAAAGGAGAAAAAATAAACATTATCTCTCAGTGACTAGCTGTTTATATGTTCTTTGGGGTGGGGAGGGAGAGAAATCAAGCAGGAAAAATTATTGCCAGGAGATCCTTTAAAAATATTAAAAGCATTCTTCCAAAGTTCTGGGGGAAGACGAGAACAGTCTAATGTGTTCTAGCCAGCCAAATTATAGGGATGGACAAAGTAATGCTTTGGCTGTAACATTAAACAATACGGTGTGGTGCTAGAACCATTCTGAAACAAGCTTTTATCAGTGGCTGCAGATTTTTCCCTCCCCTCCCTTCCTGTGATCCCCCTATTAGCCCACAAAAACACTGTATTCCAGTGGCAGTGAGAGGCATTACCAGCGAGTGGAGCTCCACCGTTCCAAGGCATTCTGACCCACACTGCTAGTAAATTCAAACAAACTTACTCCAGTGAAGTTGTATCTATCCTTTCAGCCCGATTACTCTCTGCAATATCCTCATGGCAAATTACTCTTATGTTTAGTTTAGGTTATTAGAGAATAATGTAGCTGTAAGTGCAACAATAATATAGTTTACAAGTGCAATTTCTATCAATCTTTCTCACCTCTGATTGTTGGAAAGTCGACAAACCATGAGCTCGGATTTATCAGATGTTCCCAGAGTTACAAAGAATGTAGCACCTGGAGAGAAATGTTTTAGTATTTTATGCAGACTTTAGGAAAGAACATTCAAATATCAAAAAGAATAACTAATTTTTACTTACTGCACCTCATACACTGATTTGGGTGAATTAAGAGACTAATTGAAATGCTAAACTGATTAATGTCATCAGAACACTCAAGTATAGAAAGCTGGTATTTAATTATTATGTTCTGAATCACAGGACCTTTCACAATTGCTATGTAATTTCTCCCACATGTTGTAGAAATACAGACGGTATCTAAGATTAATCTTTTAAAAATAAGAACAGATTTGGAGATGGCAAAAATAGGCAATTAAAGTCCTTATCTTGTCCCTATAATATGAACTACTGTTTCAATACTAAAAAAAAAAAAATAAAGTCTGTCGAAAGAGTCTAATAACAGGATGCGACCTTCAGGTCTGTGCTTAATAAACAGTAAAGACACCTCTTTTTCATTACTGAAGGCTAGCTCAGGCTTACTTTGAGGTCAATGAACTTCAGCCTTCATGTTACGTTTCTTCCTGCCCAAAAGAACTCCTTTGACATCAGAAAAGTCATCTCAGCTACATTAGTGAAGTGATTCATAACTTAAAATAAAGCAGACGACACGCCTAACCACTTTATTTCCTCCATGCCTCATGCTCCCTGTATTACCTAATCCCAATACTGCTGGTCTGGGAAATGAAGAAAACAACAACATACAGCCCTGCCAAACAGCCTGCAATCCATCTCCACAATCTGAACCGTGCAGCCTCAGACCTCGCTGTCTATTGCACAACTCTACACAGTCGCACTGACCCCTCACATCGACCCCCAGGCTGCTGCTGAAGTGAGACAGGGAGGCAACAGCAGCAAAACCGCAAAGGGGATCACAAACCCCATCTCTGACCAAGATCTGTGGCTCTACAGCAACAGGACAAGACTTTAAAAGAGATCTTCAGTTGAAAATACATCACTTAACTCATCTACACCCTCACCTGCAAAGCAGAGCGAAGAATGATTTGTGTCACAGGGAGGAGCATACTCCTTTCTGAACCTAGAATCTCCCTAGGAACTTTCACACTAATCAGACACGGTTTGGCTTACTGATTATACGCATTGGAATCATGCTGAGAGCCCCATCAAAAGGCACCGAATAATCACAGAATATTTCAAAAACTGAAGACTCTGCTTTCTTAATATAATTGGAACATGAATTACTGCATTGCATGTAGTTTTAATGCCATGCAAAATTGACCACTCACGATGATCTGCCATCAGCCATAGCTGTAAGCCCCAGACAAGATCAAAGCTCACAGGTGAAGCGTGGAACAGGCACTGTGACTTGTTAGAAAATATTAACGTATTCTCTATTGTTAAGTATTTTTCATCCTTGTTTAATGTAACAGGAATACTGCTAAAAGATGCATTATTTTAATTAAAAAAACCAACTGCACTACACACATCTGTTCTCAGAGGTGTTAAAAATTCTTTTGTGTTTAATTACATCCCTCTTTGTAAACATTGACTAAAAAGTGTGAACTTCTCTCTAAATAAACAGAAAACACAGAATTATTAATTGGCAAACAAGAAACATAATAGCAAAAAAGTATTTAAAGGAGACAAAACTGCAGCTTGTTTGACAAGATGCATTAGTCATGCTGTTTATCACATTTGAATAAACATAAATGAGATCAAAACAGTACATACATACGTGTGTTCAGTCCTTACCATTCATGAGCACTTTAAGCTGTTTGTCATAAAACTCTGTTTCTTTCTGAGAGATGAGGGCACATTCAGCACACTGGCGCACAGGATCCACAAAGCACATGCGAGGCAGAGGCACTTTTTTACTGCAGCACTTGTCACAGAAACACTTTCCACATCTTCGACAGTGATGCTAAGCATGAGAGAATGTTTTGTTTATCTATTTACACAGGAAACTATTAGGGAATAATTTTAGAAAGTTACTGTATCAAATCTCCTCCTCCCCAAAAAACAGAACAGTTCCTCAGGTCTGAAAGATACAAGCTGGGAGAGTTGTAAAAGAAATGTAACTGCTATAGAAAGACACCTCTGAAGATTGAACATAGCATGAACAGGACTACAAGCCTTTGTTGCCACTCTCTAAACACGCTTCTAAAGCGGACCATCGCAGACATTGAAAGGGCTTCTGCAGCGTCCAGTAAATCCTTCACCTTACTGTTAATAAAAACACAAGAGAAGGTTTCTAGGTCCTTTCCCACTTCCAAGCAAAGATCCTGGGAAACTTCAACTGGAGATCCTATTCTCCTCCCTTAAAACTTATTCTCAAGCTTTTCCCATGGAAACTTAAAACCTAAAGCTATTTCTCTATCAGAAAAACCAGGCAGCATAGTACAAATCCATTGAAGTTACAAAATCAGAACTAGCATCGCAATGTGTTTCACAGCTACTAAATCTGCAACAAGTGGCTTGTGCTCCTAATCACTACTGGGGTGTGACAGTCCCAGCAGGTCTTCCTGACGCAAGCTCTCATGTCAGAGCAAGTATTCCCAGGCAAGCAGGATTTGTGGCTCAAAGCAAGTTTGAACAGTTTGATACAGGGAACTGATACACCGCAGATTTGGCCAGTGTTAGCCTTTCCTTCCAAATATTATGCAAATTTCTCTGGAGTACCTATTTCCCAGGGCTACCTCCATTTACTTCCCAAAGCTACCACAAGTAAAACGCAGCAACCTAATGAATTACTGCTTCTCAATTGAAATGCTCTAACTGACCACCAACCATGCTCTTAACCCATCCAACTAAAGGGTAAAACAAGAACTAGGAGAAAGTACGGTCCATGATTTAGGAGTACTAGGATCCATAACTGACATCCTAACACTCTTCAGGCCTCCTCAAAATTTAGACCTATCTGGTATAACTTACTACTATGTCTGGTTTACAATTTCTCCTCTCTCACACCAAACAGTAAATTAAAAAACATCAACTACATCAATGCAGTGCAAGTCACACATCCACATCTTTCTTCACTTTCACAAGCACGTATGTCACAGTAGTTCTACAAATGAATGATATTCCCTGCTAAAAATCATTCATGGCCTTTTTTGGGGGGCTGCTTTCCTTCTCCATGCAGAAACCTCAGTATCGGCAGAATGTTTTCTGACAGCAGTATTCCGTACATCAGCCTGTATTTCACAGTGACCTGCTTGCTTTTATGTAATGAACATAATTTAACTCTAATGTTAGTGTTTTCTCTTCATGCAGTGAGCCTACTTACAGCTCACAGCAAGCAAGGCTATTTATACTTCCTACTTTAATCAGAAATTCCCTTTTCCAACCTGAGATAAATCCTGGTTTACTTTTAGAACAGAAGGATGATATGAGTTTTGGTTCACCGCTTTTAACAATATGGTTCTTTAATGTAAGATTATAATTCATTGCTCCTGAAAACGTATTTGCTTACATTTCCACAACTAATTTTATCTCCCAGAACTCAACTGAATGAGTTGATTTGGTTTATGTCAGTACTGATGTTAGGAGCCCACTCCAGCATTAGTTCCTCTAACTCTTCCTTTGAATGTAAATCCTGTGGGTACCCAGTCATCTGGAAAAACCCTAACTATGTTATTAACACATTGAGCAGCAAGCAGAACTTCAAAGAAACAGAATTAAAACAAAAAGGCAGAACAGAAAGAAAAACTACTGTAAGTTACATCAGACTTTGCATGCTATTCTACCGAAATCTACATTTTACATCAAAATAAGTCCATGTTGGCATGGACTTTTCCAACTTTTGCAACAGTTAATGCTTTACATTTCATTGATTTCTCTTACCTTTCTAGTTATGAAGTCAAATTTGGTATCACACTGCATACATCTTGGGCACTAGAAAAGAGTAAAAATTAAAATTAATCTATAAGATTTCTAAACTTTTAATCCTACTATGATATACAAAGACTGAGCTTTATATTATGCCCTAAAAAGAAACACCTCCAACAAATTTCCATCCTTTATCTTTTCACCATTTTAATATTGATGTAGCAAAATAACATCATCCCCATTTGTAAGACAAAAAAAAAAGCTGCCAAACTAATTCACCCTAAGGAACCCTGCATCTTGCCTGCAGTCAAAACTACATTTCAGGAGTACTCATCATGCTTAATTATATTTGGCTGTACAGACAGCCATATATTCCAGAGTAAACTGTTTTTATGTAAGTTGTCATCCTCACTGTATTATACCACCATGCTCTGTTGACTCTCCAAAATGTTGTTTACATATTTTAATACTCTCAATCCTTACACATCTTTGAAACATGCTAGGAGATACTTGGTTTTCATCCAAACCACCAAGACTTAATTTTTATTCCAGCTACAAAATGTCACTTCCTGAAATATCTCTTTCCTAAAACAAGCTTACACCCACACTCCTCCCAAAAGAAAAGCCAGAAAAAAACTGAAGAAGTTTCTCTCCCACAACTAAGTAGATTTTAAGGGGTGAGAGGTTTGATTTTCTAAACTAGCAGAAGCGATCAGTGACTGTTATGACAACTAAAATTTTCTATACAGAAAGTCATCTACCAAAGGGCTGATATTCAGCACTTAGATCACTAGATTTTGACCAAGACTTTATGTATTTTTATGCATCATACCAAAAACCACTCTCCAACTGCTTATAAAGCAATTTTGGTAGATTTATTTGCAAATATTACTGAAAAATTGTGCTTGATGTCTGAGTCAGGAGAACATGGTTAGATCCTGTAGTAAGTTTTATAACTCTAGAAACCTAAACTCTTCAAACCAGACTATCTCAGACTACAGCAGAATGACATCTTAAAAACATGCCCTAAAATGAGCAGGTGCTATTTGCTAAGCACACAGTAGTCACCCTTTGCCTTTAATTAACACATTTCGATACTTAACCCTTTATCATCTATAAATTCCTTCAGCTACAACAGCTTTTCTCGTCTATTTTGGGGACTTTTACTTCAGCACACCCCCAACCGCTGTCACAAGTTCAATAACTACAGCCAAGAAAATATCACAGCAGCTAAATTAAAAATTCTCTAAGACTTTTCATTTTCTTTTGAATTACAAGATTGTTAATAATTTGCAACAGTTTATATGAAGTGTTGAACAAATTAGAGGGTAACTGCAGTCACTCTAATGGAACATAAATAGCTACTTGCAATATTTGTTATAGTGAACTATCTGTTTCTATAACGCACGCAAAAGAGAACTAAAAGCGTTCCTGTATTCTTTCAAATAGCATACTGAATTAAGGCATCCAACCACCGCTTTTCACAATGGCTCTAGAAAAGCTTATTCTAACACTTACTGATGAATAACCTTCAGCATAACGCAGCTTCAGCATTCCCCAGCTTCCATCTCTGTAACAAGTAGTACTCTACAGCTAATACCACATTTTGCTTCATGGTGTTTGTGATTTAGCATTTTAATTTTTGACGTGTGTAGCTTAAGAGGTTGTCTGGTAACTGGACCTGGCAAGAATTTTGGTATACTTTGAATTTACCAGGGGTCTAACTAATTTTCTTAATGAAAACATGCATTTATTTGTGCACGTGTCAAAAATTAGAAAGCACAAGCCACAAACTAAGGGGGAAAACACTCTTCTAAATACTGTCCTAAATAGATTTCATACACGATGTTAAGCTAAACATGCAAGTTGCTTTTCAGGAAGGAACGAAGTTATCCATCCTCTATTTAATACAAACGCTAAAGAAAAATATTTCTGAATTTTGGACCTATCATGATAACACTATCAGATAGATAAAGCAGTCATCAATAATTGACCACAAGTCAAATGGCATATGGTAGCAGGCATCAGGGAATGAGATTTTCTAGAAAAATACTGTAACACAAATAGGCTCAATACGCTGTTCCTTCAAGGCACTTCTACTTTAAGTAATCAGAACCAAGTGAACCCATTTGCATAATATCAACTTCTACACTGCCTGGGAAGACATCGCTCTAAAATTCAAACTTCTGCTTTAAGTAATCAGAATCAAGTGAACCCATTTGCATAATATCAACTTCTACATTGCCTGAGAAGACATCGTGCTATTGAACACCTTGGAAGGTGACTCCTTCCTATTCATCCACACACTGACATAATTAGAAAGTGCATGAATAATGAATTAAGCTTTATTGCTTGAAGGGGTTTTTTTTAATCACATTTACAGACAAGAAAGCATGATGTCTGAGTTACTTTTCATGTCTTTAAGACACAGGCTTTTTATAACTACTGCAAATCTGATTTTTTTTTAATCAAGTGGAAACAAAAATATATGAAGTAAGAAATTAAAGAAAACTGCATGTCACAGCTATATTCACTTCACATAATATCAACATACCACTAATACTGATATCACATTACTTCATATAGCAAGAGGAAAATGGAGGAACATCTGACAGTTGTTGGATCTTGGTTTTAATTTAAAAATACTGAGAGCTAGCTCATTACAAATAGAGTGGAACTTCTCACGCACCTGCTGAAGTGTGGTAACAAATTTGCATAATACTTTGGATCCAGCCAGAGGTGAGAATACTGTAGATGGACAGGAAGCTATTGTTACACTTCACATGCTTTATTTGCATATACAACAACAAAGCGATTCAAGAAGTGATGCAAGGCAACACCTAGCTGAGCTTATTAACACACTGAACTTTTGCAAATGAAAAAGTTCACAAGCTCATCAAATCACACCTTGTAACACGCCTGACCAAAACAGCTGATGCCAGAGTGGAGAACGACACAACGCAAGCATACGGCAGATACGACTTATGATGCTTTCTGATATTGCAACTCTACAGGATCAATTCATTGCTTGAGCTACAGGAGTTTGCCAGCAGTCAGAGCGCAGCTCTGTCACACAAGTGCCGACTGCCAGAGCTGGAGCCAAGGGAGGACCCAGCTACATAAAGCTCCGTTCCCTCCCGCAGTGATCCAGGGAATCACTTTTCACCACATCTGTATGCTCCTCGCACATCCCAGCTCTGAGGCACACAGCGTTCCTCAGCCACATCAAGATCTGGTACACAGCTGGATGTCACGAGGCTTGGCCGCGCCTGCCTTCGAACATACAAGTTTTACTCAATTTCTAGCCCAAGATTTCCTGAATAGGAACATCATCAGTTGAGCTCTGCTGGTGATTAACAAAGAAATTTCAGGTTATACAAGGCACGTGCAGTGACCAACATTTTAAGCTGTCTTAAGTTTAATGATGCTCAGCATGAATTTTCACATTATCCACCTCAAATCATTATTTATATTATAAATATAACTACCAAAAAGAAAGCCATCTGTATTCCTGCTTCAGTCTTATGCTTCAAACGTCTCAAAACAACTGGTATTTTAAGACTGTATTATCTTGTGACATAAAATTAAAAACCTGGAATGTATTTAAATGTTATGGCAGATAGTAGTTTTGCTAAACTTACATAATTTTTAGGTGGCTTTACTTTTAGAAAATAAGCCAGTAGACTTTTCCTGCAGAAGAAAAAAGCTACTGAACTGGTAAGCATTACTGGCTACATAGTAGAAGCCAGCGTACCTGAGGAGCCAGACCAACGTTTGGTAATACCAGTCTTTTCTCTGGGACAAAGAAACCATGGTTTTTTACTTATTTTACTGAAGTAAACTAAATTAATGTCTAACACAGTAGCAACAGCAAGCATTCTTGAAGAATTCACTACCTACACAATACTGTCTCCTTAAATTACATTGTATTAATAAAAATATGGTTTTATAAGCTTCCCTGTATTATGACATACCTGTGTTATTTAAGAAAAAAGTTTCATCAAATGGATATTAGAATTTGAATACACTTTGACTTAAAGAAATATAGTGAAGTAATTTTTTACAAAATAACAATACATGCACGATTAAGAATATGAATTAATAAATGCATTTAAAACGTCTGTCCGTAATACACTTCCTTTCAATTGCAGGTAGCACCAAGCTGATGCAAAGGCAACATTCAGTCACAAATATTGACCAATAGACTACAAGGGAAAAGCTGAATTTTAAGGAGAATTAATACCTCCAGTACAAGACTAATACAAAATTCAAACTACCAACATACATCAGATTGGTGTATCTAAAGTGCACAGCCTTAATTCTTAAACATATATAACAACTTTATATAAATCCTACCACAATCCTCAAACAACCTTTACTTGAACTAAGATGGTATTATCTATTACTAATGTCAATTTAACCGTTACACAAATTGTATCCACTGATGATGATGATGTCAGGAATCAGGTTTCCAGGTGGCCCAGGTCAGTGCACACAGGGCACAGCAAGTCACCTACGCAGCAAAAGCAGACAACCATGCAACACAAGGAGAAATCACTTACACAATAACTGCTCAGACTTTGCTACATGCTCCCTCATAAATACACACCCCACCTGCAACACACCCAGCGCACCAGCACCACACCACGAATGGTGCCAGCTGGGTGGGAGCCTCAAGAGTTGAGCACCAGTACCTTCAAATGACACAGCTCCGGTCACTGAAAATGTTATCTTACCTACACTTCATGTAAGACAGATACCAAGCTGCTCCTGATGACAGGAAGGATTTTTTTTATTTGCCAAGTATGGGTGAAAATAATTTGAGAAAACTCTAAAATATTTTAGCAGACCGCTTCTTAAAAACAAGTTGAAAAAGTCACTTTCCAATAAGTTCTTATTTTGGACAAAACCAGCAACGGACTTACTAGCCATGCACCTTAGGACAGTAAAGGTTAGTCTCAGTGGCCTGAGCTGCAGAAGCTGTGCTAGCAGAGTCTCCACTATTATTACTTTTACGCAGAACTTTCTGCCTCAAGAGATAACAGGTAGGGGGGCAAAACTTTCTTCCTCATTCCTAAACCAAGGAAGGCATAGTGTTCCCCCACAAAACAGACCAAGCATGTCAGTATCTGGCAAAGAAGAGCCTTGTTTAATGACTCCCTCCTTAAATTCATATTGGCTCATCAAAAATAAGTCTTAATTCTGGTCACATGTAAATGCATTGGCATGCATGCACAACACAGAACTCTGACAATAAACAAACAAATAAACAATGGATTCCAGGTTGTATTGGCATCTAGCTGCAGGGACTGGTAACAAATAATGTGTATTACATGACATTTAATACAACATCACAAGTTTACTTGAAAAGTATATAAAGACAAAGTTGACTGAAACAGTCAAAGTTGTTCAATACTTGCTTAACACTAAGAACATTCACACTGGGAGCCAGAAGGGCTGTTCTAACCTTACTGCCTTAATACTTTGCATCTTTTTTTTTAAATCAACTTGGTCTTCAGAATTACCTTTACAAGCACTTAAAGAGAATGCTTCACTAAACATTAATGCTGCACAAGCTCGCTACATTTAAGTTCCTCACTGATTTTGCCGACAGCGCCACACACCCCTGAAGAACGAGCGTCGGTCCCGTCCTTTCACTCCACTAATCTAAGCGAAATAACAAACTGCGGTTTACAACTCAAAAGCCGGACCCGGGCGACCCCGTGGCGGTCCGCCCGTGAGGCCAGGCCAGGCCAGGCCAGCCGAGCCCGCCCGCGCCCCTCCGCACCGGGCGGACCGCAGAAGCGGGCCAGTCACCAGAGGCCCCCCCGGCTAACGCGGCCCTCCGCCCGCGACCCAGCGGCGAGCGGCACCCCCTGCGCGGCAACGAGCCCCCCGGCCTCTCCGACCGCCGCGGACCCAGCCCCTGAGGCGGGGGGATCCCCCTCCGGGGGAGAACGGGTTTCGCCCCCACCCCTACCGATACCTCCTTGTCAGGGACCCAGGGCGGCTCGTCCAAGCCGAAGGGGCTGCGGGCGGAGCGGTGCTCGGGCACCATGCGCAGCCCGCTGGGCGAGCGCACCAGCTTCTTGGCGTCGCGGGCCTCGCAGCCCGACATCTTCCACCCCTCACACTCCGCCGCCGCTACTCGCTCCCCTAGGACTGGCAGCGCCGCCGACCAATGGCCACCTAGACCTTGCGGAACGGTCACGGCGGAAGACCAATGGGAAGCAGCGATCCGCAAGGCCCCGCCCACCCTCTCCAGACGCCCAATAGAACGCTGACTCCGGACTTCCCACCCAATCCCGTGCCGCCGGGGGTTGAAGGCTGGCACGTCGGTTCTTCCCCGCCCCTTCGGGCGCTCGCGGCGCATGCGCAACGGGAATGGCCGGCCCCGCAACCCGGAAGCGGGTTGGGCGCTGAAGCGGTATCGCTCCGTCGGTGTCCCTCCGCCGCCGGTTGCCCTGCTTAGTGCTGGTAAAGTTGGTCAACTGAATGACGATTAATTGGGCTTGACTGCTCCGTTTAATGGTAATTAATTGGTAGAAATGATTGAAAGTACTGCACGCATGAATTTCAGGATAGGAGCTTTGCGTGGCAGGCTTTTACGCAAGGCACATGGAAGGGTGTGCTAGGTCCGGGTGGTCTGCAGTGAAATAGTTCTGTGCCTCAGAACGTGTTGTAATTATTATCGTTAAAAAAAAAACCCAGCAACAAAATAATGTCCAACTATTTACATGTAGTGTTTTCAGCGAGGAGCTGCTGCGTGATTCGTAGCACAGCCTGAAGGGGAATAGCCCGGTGATCTCTTCCCTCTCCATAGCCCCTTTTTTTGCTCTTGCCGACTTTCAAGGTTTCTTGCTGTAGGCAAGACCCATAATATATGGCACCCTGAGCGAGCTGTAGGGAGACCATAGCAGACGGATCCTACTAGTAGCATCTCTCACCATGTTCTCCCTCCCTAGGATGTACTCGTAAGAAAAAAAGGGTTGTTGGTTTTTTTTTTTTTTCCCCCAGCAAGGAGGTATTAGAGCAAGCATAACGCTATAATTCATAATAGTTACTAAACTACAAGGCACAGAGTGATTCAAAAGGAAAACCCTTGGAGAATGGAGAGCACGTCCATTCGCTGGCCTGAAGGGCCTACGTTCAGTGTGTTGTCTTGGCAGGATTTGGGACAATCGCTCAGTTTGCAAATGACGTGGCCATCAAATTTCGGCAAAGGAATGTAAATTGGAGCTTGGCGTGGCACATGGGGCATGTTTTGTACAGTCTCGAGGTGGGGTGTTAGGAAATGTATCTTCTCTAATCCTGTTGAAATATTACATGAGGGAAAAATCCACAGTCGTAGCTTTTTTCCCTGCCTCATGAGCAGGGAGTGTTTTTTTCTTTTCTCTGGTTGGGCATGTTTCCCTTGTCAGCAGAAGAACCTGAAAGCAACAGGAAGCTGCATCACCTGCTCAATGTAGTCACGGGTGCTTTGGCGTGGGTTATTGCGAAGAGAATTCATGCTGCCGACAGACCCTAGGAGCACAAAGACAATGATAAAGAGTATCTAATACCATTACATACTATATTCAGTAGTTCCCCATGGAATATTGGAGCATGGACCATTACACTCCACCCATGGCCACACTGGTGGATAGGAAAGTATAATTACATTTTGCATCCTATACTGAGCTAGGATTTTATCACGTTGGATGACCAGTTCACAATGTACCTTCCAGATCCCTTGGTCTCCCAGCTGTAGCTACTATACTGTTTCCATGTAAGCTCAAGAGCCAGAGATACGTTAACATTCTTCACAAAGATTGGCAAAGGGTCTCCTGCTCACTTGGGTGTGGGCAGGCAAACCGTTACGGAGGTTAAGTTCATTCAGGCAAATCCTACTATCATTTTTGCTATCAGATTGTCATCCAAGTCCTGGTCGTTTCCATTGGTCACTGTCACCATTGCCAGCATGAGCACCAAAGCTTTTCCTGTAAGAAAACACAGAGCTGGCCTCAGGCTTTGAAACCAGGCTTTGGGGTTAAAAGTCAGGGATTATCCACCGAGCACTAATACAGTGGGGTTTTCTGCTCCTCTCCAGGGCTTCCCAGGCAAATAAGCCTCTGGGTTTTGCCAGGGTGATGGGTACAATGCCACTGGAGGGTAGCTTCACCATTCCAGGTTGGCCCACATACATCCATAGTAGGTCCTTTTTATTGTCTGGTATAGGGTTGGCACCTGTTAATGGTCCTGTAGGACAAAACACTTGAATTTTGGGGTGCCAGTCTAGAGGTGCCCAGAGGTCTGTGTTTGAAACAGAATGCAAACAACAAAGCAGTAAGTAGGTCTGAGCAGCAAACGATGGTCCTTACAGTGAGCCAAAGCTTGAATGCTCATAATACAAATAAATTAGTTTGGACACAATTCCTTTGTGCACCACATTCTTCTCTGCCTGGCAATTTATCACAGCCTTTGAGAATGCAAAAGGTATGGATGGGGAGAAAATGTTTCCTTGCTGTTTACATGACCATTCACAATGCAGGTGAAACTATTAGAGGCACTGGGCCAAGGTTTCTGGTGTTCGGCCAACTCCTGCAGTGGAGGTGGAGTCGGTGGGAGACGTCTCCACTCCTGTCGCAGAGAAGCTGACCCTTCCCATGATGTCTGGAACAGGAGTGGATGGAGAGCCATGTCCGCCAGCAGAGAAGACAGCCCTCAGGTCTGGGTCACTCAGGCATCTTTCCTTAGACACGAAAGCAGCAGCCAGAGAGAGACAAGATGGGAAGGATGGGAAGAACAGCCATAGGTGTTCTTAAAGGCAGATGCCATAAAGCTTCCATGCTTGACAGCTTTATTCTTGATCCTCAGTTTCAGGGAAAATATTCTTGTTTAACACAAAGGCCAGACGACAGCCGTGGTCATTCTCAGAAAACGAGCCCATTACCGATGACTGATGGATGGACAGACTCTATGGATTCTGCATATGTAAACACCACAAGACTAGTCCTGCTACCGTTTGGAGACAGCATCCCAGTGTTCTTCAAAGGAACTGTTTTATTATTCATCAGTGAAGAGCTAGGCAGACTTGCAGATGATGAGCATACTGGAGTTTTGCTGGACATTGGAAACTGTATTTCAAAGACCAGGCTTTTCTTTCCTTACTTCAGCCTAAATACCTGATCTGACTATGTTCCAGTAATAGCTAGTAGATTTAGCCCATCACGAGAATCTATAGAAAAGTTTCTCATTGTGTGCTTTTCCAAAAAAGAACCACAAAATGCAAATTTGCAAAACTATGGCTTCTGCTGCTGTGGCACAAAATCTAGAGGAGCAGTAAATACAAAGGGTCAAATCAACCTCCAATACATAGCTACAAGTAGGCCAGTGCCAGACATGGCACCAAAAGGGAAGAAGTCTGCCTCTCCTGAGCCTATACAGCAGCAGAAAGAATATACGGAACCTTCCTTGGCCTCATCCTTACACAATGAAACTTGCTTTGGCCTGTAGCTGCATGTGCATGGGATCCCAGGTTACTTCCATCCTTTCTGCCGGCACATTTTCTACTGTGTTCAAGGCCTCTAAGGTAGTCAGCATTGCAAACAGCCCTGTAAACAGCAAAATTAATTTGCTTCTTCAGAGGCCAAGACAAGTTTGTTTAGTACCAAAAAAAGAAAAGAAAGCCCACTATAGATTGCTCATCTGTAACCCAAATGCATTAAGACTGACAAGTCTCACAGATGCTATGAAACAAGATGTGCATTTGGCAGTGGAGTACCTGATAATTGCCATTAACATCCAGCCCAGCTTTCACTGAGTTGCTCCTTGAAGCAGTGGTAGCTTAAGTTTCTTCCACCCGTGCCTGCAAGTTGTTAAAGTACTCACAGAACTCATCTGTGCTCCCACCAGTGCAGCTAATAGACTTTAGAAGATCATCCTTTTTTATCACTCAGTTCAGCATGAATTTTTTGCAGCTCGACAGAAAGACTCCAAACGGTTGAAAAAAAGATAATGAGTGAAAATGGTCTCTGTCCAAGGACTCTTGCCTGTAAAAGGCATCAGGGCTCAAGCTGGTAATTGTTGTTAAAAGCCATAGGCACAAATCTGTGCAACATCAAATAGTTTAGCGGGGTTATTCCTGAAAAATGCCAGCAAAACAGAGAGGAAATATCAGGCCATATATATTCTGTTGTAACAGAAATCCACTGGGGTTTCTCCTTCCCTGGGTGCTTTAGGACAATTACCTCATACAGAGCTTGCTGCACAGCTGCCTCTTCAGTGGAGAGGACTGAGGTGAGGTGTTTAACATCTCCTCCACGTTATTCAGACACCAGCTGATTGCCAGAATCAGCCCAAACAATCTTCAGTCCAAATTGGAAAAGAATTCCTCTGCCACATTATGCTGGGTTGTTGTGGTTTAACCCCAGCCAGCAACTAGGACCATGCAGCTGCTCGCGCAGGTCTCCCCTTTCCCCCCCAGGAGATCAGGGAGAAGAGGGAGAAAAGGAAGACAAAGGAAAAAAAAACTTGTGGGTTGAGATAAAAGTTTAATAGAACAGTATTCTGATATCAGAAAAGGAAAATAGCAATAAGGACACAAGTCACTCCCACCACCTGTTAAATTGGTGAATTCACACCCTCCCAAGCAGTGATCATGAATTCCCACCCCCGGACAACCCCCATTTATATGCTGAGAATGAAATCTAGGGTATGGATTCCACTGGCCATTCCATCGTTCTGTCTGTGCTCCTTCTCAGGTTCTATGGGAAGCTGAGAAGAGTTCTTGAAAGGTATAAACATTGCATAGCAACAACTAAACCAATATGTATTATTGTCATTACTTTCACAGCAATCACTAGAAAGAAAACCAACTCTTTCCCAGCTGAAACCAGGAGATGGGTAAAGGCAACTCAGAAGTTTTCAGTACTTTCACCCAAGGCATGGCTAATATTTATTCACTCGTATAAGGTTAGAGGTTCAGTCAGCTAATAATTAAGTGGAATTAATGAAATACTGAGGGACGGACTTGGATGAGACAGTTACATGCATGTAATATTTAGAGCCGTCAAGGACAAAGTTGAGACAATGACCTTTTATGTATTGGGGGTGGCTGTGGTCTTACAGGTCTCTAATCTTAGGAATTGGAACAATACAATTTGTCTTGTCAGCTCCAGACTGCAGATTTACTGAAATCGTTCACAGGCTCCTTGCTTTATACAGTTTGAGGAGTTCTACCCACGCTACCAAATCTTTAGATTCAGGTAGCAGAAGTATCATAACTGAAACGGGAAATGTTTCCTCTCAAAATCCTAAGCTGATTTTTACATTATAGTCCATACCTGATGCAAAAACTACGCTACAGTGAACGCCATTTGCAACAATATGATTATTGTCTATGTTTCCCAGTGCCCAAACAGTGTCTTGTGTCTAGAATCCCTGGTATTTTTTCCAGTGCTAGGACATGCCATTTTTACCTGTGCATGCACATTTGCTTCTTGGCTTAGGTGTCCCAGCTGGACAGTGAAAGTTTTCAGTTCTTCCACAGTTGGGGTTCCTGCACTAGCAAATGTGCCTCAGGACAGCACGTTCATCTTTTTTCTAATCTAACAACTGGAAAAAGAATATTGCAATTAGGTGAACAGCTTAAATGAAAGCAGGGCTATGGGCAACTAGATAACACTCCTCTCAAAAAGCATTAAAGTGGAAGTTTCAAGGCATTAATAGAAAGCACCTGGCAAAAATTAGTTGGGTAGGCTATGCCCTGATGGGAGATTGACTGAAAAAGGAGCCTCTGATTCCCAGCTTTAAGGGCTACAAGTTGTAGTTTGTGTTAAGGCAGCCCTGCTGCCCACTGCAGTGTAAGTCTTGCCTGAAGAAGACCTGACATTCATCCTTTTTCACTACGGATATTCTTCCATGTCATGCAGTAATTTCAGAGAACAGGGAATCTAGTTATTCTAACTGAATTTGAAAAAAGCCTGTTAATAACAGAAACAATAGTTTTGTCCAAGCAGTAAAATTCTGCAGTCTGTTCAGAATAAATACATAGCGTACTCTTGTTGTAGTCCAAACTCCACTTTTGCTATGTGTGAAAGAGAGAATACAATGGTGAGTGGCAGAACAAAATTTATGCCAGTGATTTGCTTTGACCAAAATGTTCTCATGTGCAAGAGCTGAGTGTCCTGGTTTCAGCTGGGACAGAGCTAATTTTCTTTCTAGTGGTTGTTGTGTTTCAGATTTGGTATGAAAGGAATGTCAATAATACATACTATTTTAGTTGTTACCAGGTGATATTTATAGTTTTCAAGGACTTTTTTCAGCTTCCCATAGAAGTTGAGAAGAAGCCTAGACAGAACAATGGAATGGCCAATGGAATATTCCATACCATAGATGTCATGCTCGGTATATAAATGGGGTTAGTCAGGGGGTGGGTACTCGTGATCACTGCTCAGGAAAATGCCGATTCACCGAGTGCTCAGAGTGACATGTGTCATTATTATTATTGTTATTATTCATTTCCTTTTCTAATGTTGTTCTATGGAACTGTCTTTATCTTAACCATGAGGTTTTTTTTCCCTTTCTCCTCCTTTTCTCCCTACCATTCTTGGGATGGGGAGGGTGAAGAAGCAGCTGGGGTTAAACCACAACTCTGAGATTTAGCCCACATCCATGAAAATAATCTGGGAGTTTGCTGGCTAACTCTCTTAGTTCTCTTGAAAGAATTCAGCAGAAACATCTGTTCTGAATGTTAATGTTATGGTTTGAGAAACCCACAACAATTTATTGTCATTTAGACAATTATTCCCCACCTGGGAAGGGGAATTAGGAAAAACAAGGAAACATGAGGGCTGAAATATAAGCAGATTTAACAGAATAAGACTAGACAATTAACATTAATAACACTAAAGAACCAATATTGATCCTGATACCAATATAAAATATACAAGGATTATACTCAGCCAATTCTATCAGTAGGAAGGTGTGCATCCCAGCAGTGGACAACAAATGTTGGATGCTGCGAGTGCTATGGCTTCGGGAGGAAGGGAAGGGCTCAGGGGTCCGGCACTGGGGCAAGAAGTTCTCAGAATCTGAGCCATCATGGAAGAGAGAGAACTCCTCAGCAAACCTTTCTAATTTATATTGAATGTGACGTTCATGGTATGAAATGATCCTGTTGGCCATCTTGGGTCAAGTGCCCATGTTTTGCTCCTCCTCATGCCTGCACCTAGCTAACTTGAAAACACTGAGACCTTGAAATCCAAATACCATAGCTGGCTAGAAAGTAACTATTTTCACAAATTCAGACACTAGAATCTTCTAAAAGTGTAGTTTTCCTAAGCATTAGAAGAAAAATGAGCCCTGTACTGCTCAAACGAGGCCAGTTAACTACAGGGATTCACCTGTGTGCTCCCACACTACGCTTAGTAGTCACTACTTCAGAGACATTATTTACCTCAAAGTAAAATTAAAAGACAATCACGAAAACAGCATGCAATAAAGATTTCCTTTGGAGAGGGCTTACACAAATTTGTTATCTGATGAAGAGAGATGATACAATGATGCAGGAAGAAGCACTAGTTGCTGTCTTCACCACAACCAACTGCCTGC
>VXBH01006831.1:261171-293827 GCA_013400035.1 Rynchops niger | reverse complement strand
GGGTTAAAATCTTCTGGGCAATACGGTGGGTCAAGGCTTTTTTCAAAAGTGGGGTTTAATCTCTCTCTCTTAATCATTAACAGTTGCTCTCCAATTGCGTGTCGTGATTTGGACCTTCCCCTCTTTGGTGGCAGTGGATGTCCTTCAGCTTCGCATCGCAAATATTTAATGTTTGATGTCAGCACTCAGATCTCTGTGCTTTAGGTCTCCCAGTGGTGTTAATTAAGTACTAGTTATCTGAAGGCAGCGTTTGTGGGGAAGAAGCACCTGACAAATTGATGTGCATCTCTGGATGTTAAGGTGTAGAAAAAAAAAATGCCTTCTGACCAGCTTGCCTCGTGCAGGGTTGCCAGAGAGGATCTTGGTCTCTCTCCTGTTCCGTTACATGGCTGCTGAGTCACAGGGCAGGGCTATGAGTTTCTGAGCCTGGCAGGAAGTAGTGAAGTTTGTCATCCAAACCCACAGATTAAGGCAATGCAGTTTCAGGCCTCCATCTTACTAAGCAATGAGAAGAGAAAGTGGTTCAACGTGTCTTTGACTTGCTCCCTGCTGGGCATCATTTAAAACGCATTGCCTCGTGTTACAGAGCATAGAGGTCAATTAATACCATGTGGAAGGTGAAGGAATAGGATTGGAGGGTGCCCTTGTTGGTCCACGCTTGTCCAGTTTTTAGGTGTGCTTCAGCAGTAGAATTGATCAGTTAGGATCTAATACAGTGAGGTCAAAGGTCTAAATGAGCAGTAAGCTTTTTTCAGAGTTTTTTCATACTGCTTTTTGCAGTCTTATAGGACCTATAAGTGTTATGTAAGACTTCCACTGATAACTGAATGCCAGTTAAGTAGTAAGACACTAATTTGGATAGTTCTTCCTATGGCCAAACTTTAGTGTTGTTTTTTAATCTTCATTCAGGTGCTTGAAGTGCTCAGGCTTAATGCTGTCTTGACTTAAGAGAAATGTGGCTGCAAAATAGCTCATAAGTACAGCTTTTGGTGATAAAAGTTGGCTACAGCCAAAATCCCTGGAAACTATTTTAAGTTGGAGTAGTCCACACTGGTGTTAGAGTACTGCATTCTCTGTGCAGAGCACAGGATCAGATAGGGAATAAGTGGTGATTTGTCTGACTCCAGTTGATAGCAAAGCTAGTGCTCAGAACTGGCAGTGGTGCAATGAGCTGTGATTTAGCCTTGAAGTAGGTAATAATGTGTGCTCCTGGAAGGCCAGGAGAGCTAGTGTGTGTGGTTCCTCTGCTAAAGTGAGGCACTGACCTTGCCAACAGATTATAGTACAAAAAATGCAAATACAAAAAAAAAGGCAATGCGTGCAAATACCAGTTTGGTACTTGTGTGTGTTTGGCTAACTCCATTACTGAGTACAAAGGTCTGGGGCAGGCAGTGCTACTGAGGAGCTCTCTTGTGTTCAGTTGGCATTTCCACAGCTAGACCTGTGCATGGGCTGACTTGCTTCCTGGATGAGTTGACTGAGTTGGTTGAGGCAGAATATGTAATGTTTAGCTTGTGATGAGCTAAACAGCATCAGATTCTTACCCAGGAATAGCTCAGTGGGAAAACTGTTCCTTGAACACAGAAGTGAGGGGGTTTGCAAAACGTGTCCAAAAAAATGGTGTGAGGAATTTCTGGAATGGTGCAGTGCTGTGAAATGCCCCTTTCTAAAGAAAAGGCAGGGACTGCTGGAGAGGTCACGTATCAAGGACACTTGAGTAATGTCAAACCTGGCAGACAATCGTAATGGGAGCTCTTGCAGCGTGTATTCCTGATGTGCCACCTTCTTTGTGGCACAACAAACAGTTTGTGCATTGCACTAGAACTTCCTGTAAACTGGCTGTGCTGTCAAAGAATAAGGCACCTAATGTTTTGTCGCAAAGATATGTTTCTGAAAATGAAAGTAAGGCATAGCAGGTGCCAGCTTAACAAGCTCTGAAAGCCCTTTTCAGATAAATGGGGATTCTTCCTATTAGCCATTGCCCAGTGTACGTGCAGAGAGATAAGTGTTAACATGCATGGGACTGATAACTGGAGAGTTGCAGGGATTTATTTCTAGCTTATGTATTTACTGATTAAGTAATGGCAGCATGAAAGCCAGTTTGAACCAGGTTGTGTTCCCCCCACATACACACTCTGTACAAGCAGCAATATTTCTAAGGTCCTGTTTTCTTAACTTTGCACTAACTGCGGAGAGATTCATGACCATTTCTGTAAACAGGGTTACCACCCACATTAGCTTGCCAGAAAGGCAGCTTCCAGATCGTTCTACTTCTGAGGCTGAGCTTTCTTCTCTGCAGATGAGCTGGGTTTGGTGCCAGTCAATGGCTTACAGGCATCTGTATGACTTGATTTTTAAAAGTGTAGCTGAGCTTACGTGAGGCATCCCTTACTGCAGTTTTCTTAAGGAAAAGTGTATAGATATGCAAGAAGTGGGGGGGGAGGGAGGAAGTATACAGAAGATTGTGGTGATTTTTCTTCCTTTTAAGAGGAAAAGCTATTCCTGTAAATACTCAGGACAGGGTATAACTATTAATACAAGCTCTTAATTAGACCTGTGACTGTTTCTATTTCAAGATGGGTTACGTTTGGCTCTGAACAGCTGCTGTGCATACTAAGAACTGTTGCACTTTAGTCTTTTATCAAAAAGAATTCTAACTAGTAGCAGATATTTCCTGTATTAGGATTGCTTGGCTGCTCTTATGTGATGAGGTGACATTCCCTTAGATTTCTCTGAAAACAAGGCTTCTGGCTTCAGACTGTTCTTCCCACCTGGGTTGAGACTTCTGTCCTCTCAACATATGACTAACACTTAAAAAGTGTAAAAAGTGTTCCCAGTTGAAATAGTGTGATGTTTTTGATCTGCAGGATATAAGTGTCAAGCTGATGCTAACAGCAGCAGTTGCTGCATTCTGAGAGGAGTGCAAAGCTCGGGAGGTCCCTGGGGAGAGTGTCTGAGGGGGTTTTTGTGCCCCTGGCACCCTTGGGCTGTGTGAGAGGGGGGACTGTGCAGCAGGTCTCATGAGGGGTGAGTGAGAGTTGGGTGGTGCCGGCACAGCCTGCACCAGTTCAAGCTGCTGGACGCCGCACATAACCAGCCTCTTGGGAGTGCCAGCAGCCAGGGCACGGAAACAGGGAGTGGGGGTCTGTTGGGAGCAGCATCAGCAGTTTGCGTGGCAGCTCTTGTGGAAGGGTGTGCTGTGCTTGGGTTGCTGCCAGCTCTGCTCACCTGCAGGCGTAGCCTGCAACCTGACAGTCACCCCAACTCAGCTGGTGGCTGGTGCAAGCCTACCCAGAAGCTTCGGGTCTCTGTAGGTGAACTAGAAAGATGACATCTTTCAAAAGAATTACTGTTTTATTAGTGGACTTTTTTTCCCCCCTAAGAACTTTAAGGGGACTGTGATGTGCTGAAAGAAAATGGTGTCCACCTGCTGCAACTGCAAGGCTGTGGCTGAAATCCAGACAGCAGCATTACAGCTTACTTACGCTGACATCTCCAAACAGTCCTCCCAAGGACTGGGATAGATGTCCACGGTTGCGTGAAGCTTCAGTATCTGGAAGTCCCCCTGGCACATTAAGGCAGTGGTGGATGTCATAGCTGCAAGTACGACCATGGGAAAAACTCCTTGAACAAACAGCTATGTTGTAAGAGGAGCTCAACAGGCAGTGCAATAGATGGGAGTAGGAGGAAGATGGATGGTATTGTGTGCTGTCCGAGGCTGATCCACTGTGGTGGTCTCCTCTATTATCCCAGTCAGAGGAGGGTCTTTTGGGAGGTGATAGGATTTCTCTGACCAAGTTGGGCAAGAGTGTTTTTGCCAGCAAGCTGGCCAGACTTAAAATGAGAGCTTTAAACTAGACTTGGGAAGTAGGGGGGAAGAGATGGAGTTTTGAGTAACAAAGATGAGGCTTGTTATAAAAAGTCAGGGTCAGTAGACCAGTTGAAGTGTCCCTATACCAATGCGTGCAGCATGGATAACGAACGGGAGAAAGTGGAAGCCTCTGTGCACCTAGAAAGCTGTAATCTAATTACTGTCACTGAAACTTTGTGGGATGAACCACATGACTGGAGGGCTTCAGTCAATGGCTATAGCTTGTTCTGGAGGGACAGGCAAGGAAGGGAGGCATACATTGTTTAAAAAAAAATACATAAAAATTGATTGCACAGAGCTGTGTTTGAAGAATATTGATGAACAGGTTAAAACTGTAAGAGGGTAGATTTAATTTGGCTACAAGGAAGAAATTTTTTGTGATGACGTACTGGAAGAGGTTGCTCAGAGAAGCTGTGGATGCCCCATTGTTGAAAGTGTTTCTAAGTTAGACTGGACGGTGCTTTGAGCAACTTGATACAGCAAAAGATGTCCCTGCCCATGGGAAATGCCCATCTTTGAAATTCCCTTCCAAACCATTCTATGATTAATGCTAAACTCTTGTTTTCAGGTGTTAAAGATGTCCATTCTCAAGATTCATGCCCGTGAAATCTTTGACTCTCGTGGGAATCCCACTGTTGAGGTAGACCTCTATACCAACAAAGGTGAGTCCTTATTTGTAGATGTTTATTCCTGTCTTCTTTCTGATAGAACAGAAGAGGCAACCAAAAGTATACAAACTGCCCTGTTCTAACAGTGGAATTGTGCTTAATCTTTACTCCATGCATGTAATGTGTTGCTGAGGTTGCTCTGGGACTTGCAGAAAAAAATCTCTGCCTCATTCTACAGGGATGAATTTGCTGAGTTCAAGATATTGGCCTGGACAGTGAAGGGCTCTTTGAAATGTGCCACTTCTTACAGTCTAAATTGTGCAAGTGTTAATCCAAACCTGCATTCCTCCCCTTGCCTTCAGTGTAAGCTGGGATAGCACTTGGGAACTCTGAGTTAACAAGGCCTTCAGTTCTGCCTTTAAGCAGCTGCTAATGGTCTTAGTTTTCAGTGTTACCTAAGCTCTTTATAACTGCACTTGAAGTTTAATTCTTGATTTGTCTAGCAGTCACTTTGTGTAATGAAACAGCCTATTGCTTTGGAGTTGAATCTTGGGTAATGGTTTCTTCTCTGCGTAAGTACTCAGGCATGACTAAACTTGTCTAATTGGGTTTTCACATATAACATCTTATATTTTTAATTATTGTAGGACTCTCCCTTGGTTTGTTACTTGTTCATCCCACATCTGATAGGTTCTGACAAAGGCATTGCGCACACACATACCAGTTTGATTTGGTGGAATGAGCAAACACAATAGCTGTAATACACTAACTAAATAGCTGATCTTTCTGCCTCAAAAGATTAATGCAGTCACTTAATGAGATTGCCCCTACTAAGCTCTTTGCTGTAGTGGGATAAGGGAAAGACTGGAGACTGAAGTTGGCATCTTGAAGCACAGGCAGAACAGACTCCAGTGTACAGATTTGCTCAAAGTTGGCTGGAAGAATGAGCTGTTTGAGTGGTTGTCTTGTTATCAGAAGAGTTCAGAACTCACATTAACAAAAGAGACCTCCTAATTATCCCTTGTATGCTGTATCTTAGAAGAATTTAAGAGTTCGCCTGCCAGACTGAGCTCAAAAGTAGATTATAAAGCTACCTTTTTGGAATGGGAATGGATGACTTTCCTAACTGAAACACTTGAAATGTACAGTGGAAGAGGAGTGAGGCAACTTGCTGTTGATCAGTATGAGGGGGACACTGATGAATTGGTGGTGCTGTAAAGGAGCAGACAGCGCTCTCAGAATCACTCTGAGCAGAGATGTGGTTTTGAGATTACTTCCATCCCTGGAGATGGGAGAGCTGTGCGGTAGGTTGGGATGGCATATGGGTGGAGGATGTTTTGTGGGTTTGGATGTGCTAAGACAGTTCTGTTTTCTGTTGTTACAGGTCTGTTCAGAGCTGCTGTTCCCAGCGGTGCTTCAACTGGAATCTATGAAGCTCTGGAGCTTCGTGACAATGATAAGACACGCTATATGGGGAAAGGTAAACCTGAAGTTTGGTACCCAGCTTGGCCTGTTAAATGGCTGTGTTGCTTCATATGTTTATGCCATATTGTAGCTGAGGACACCTGGGCTCCTTTACTGCCATTTGTACTCTGTACAAGGCATGGCAGTTAAGCCAGAACAACGGAGTACGATGATAGCAATGCATACAACGTATAGGCTGTGTGGCTGAGGTAAAGCACAGAGTGCTGGATTTTCCAGGGGACGATGTGGAGAGTGACTCTGCCTCCATCAGTGCACCTGCATAGTGGTGCAGGTGACTGTACTTCCATAGCTGAGTACACGGAGCTCGGGCATGCCAGCTAGGTGATAATGTCTCTAGTACAGTATGCCTGCACGTACTTTGTTAGGCCACTCCTGTTGCCCTGCACATTGGTGCATGTCAGAGTATAGAATGTTTTAGTAGTGTGTTGTAAGAGCACCCAAACTACCTGCTCCAAAAGGCTTGGTGATGCCACAGCTAGTCACAAGATCTCTTTATAGACCAAATAAATATTCAAAGAACTATTAAATATATCTGCTCTGGCACTATGGGCTCCTTAGACCCAGCATGTTAAATCCTGAACCTGAGGCTTAGGCCAACTGCTAATGGGCAGCTTTATACTGGTAATCATGGAATATACTTTTGTTTCAGACTGTGTAATAGCTAAAGCCACTTTAGCTTTTTTCTGTCATTATAGGTATCCAGGATACTTAAGTTCTTATTAGTGGTGTAATATTTTAGTTGTCTGGGTACTGATTGTATGTTCTGAAAGGAAACTAAACACAGCAGTCACCAGACTGGCTTGGGAACAAGTATGAGGGGAAAATGAATAGCTGCATACAAGATGTCATTACCTAATAAACATCCTAATAGTAATTCTTATCACTACCCTGGGAGCTTGGACGGTAAGCTTGGTGCTGTAAAAGCATTGGTGATGCCTTCCAAGTCTACAAAATCAACTTTAACTTTTGTCTGGGAGAAAGAATTACTTGTCTTGATACTTTTCTGCCAGTCAGGTGAAAGAAAGCTGAATACTTTGTGCCTATTCAGAAAGAGCGGTTAGAGTGGAGCACTACTGAGTTGAACTCGAAGAGCCTTGTCTGAGGAGATTCATGGTTGTTATTACTCTAACACAGAATAAATTTCTAGATGACTGAAAATCCCAAAGGGCCGAAGAGCTTATGCTGTTTACCTAGGGCACTTTTCCTTGAGAAGAGTAAATGTGTATCTACTTCAGGGTGCTGAATGTGTGTGTGCTTAGACCTGTTAAATCTGATCCTACAGGCAGTTCTTCATGGCACTTTACTAGAGAGTAGTCTGAGCTTCCACAACAGGCTATCACAGCTGAAGGTTTCTGTCAGCTGGGGAATAACATGAGTTATGAAAATATAATCACCAAATGGGATGAGTTGCAGATAGCTGGTAGGTCTTTTGTAATATAAATCTGCAGACTTAGACCATTTAAAAGGCAATTAATGTGTTTCAGAGTGCACTTAATTAGCATTCACCAGTTCTGAAGCTTAGGTTTTTGGAAATCTTTAAACACTACACAGGGATGACAATATTCCTTAGGCTAATATTGGTTGCTGGCTAATGATGGTCTCTGTTTATGGGGGAGGTGCAAGTTCGTACTGCAACTGCTGATCTATGCAGTGGTGGATCCATATAGATTAAAAGTATGGTGCTGTATTCGTGCCTTATTCCCTGTGTGAAGCCAGGAGCAGACAGTCAGTTTCTGTGCCTGCATCCAGGTACAGAGTCAGTGTACTTCAGCATTGTATCAAGTCTAAAATATGTGCTAAAGTGATGCTTTAGCAATGTTACAAAATAATGGTAGATAGTAAAATGCCTGAGCTGCTGCATGCTTAACTTCTGGGGAAACCTTTTTCTTTCCCCTCAATCATCCCTTCTAGGAGTAGCTTATCCTAAGACCTTTTCTAAATGCAGTCATTCAGCCACTCAAGGGTTGGGTCCACAATGGTGTTTGCCATAGTACAGAAAGCTGGATGGAAAGACCAAATATGGCCTCACTGGCTGATGTGCTGTTTTCTCTACCCTTTGAACCCTCTTGTTCCTGGTCTGCTGTTCACTATCAGTCGCTTGCTGACCTGTAGGTCTGTTTACCTATTTGTGTCCTTTTTCTTGCATGACTGGCTTTGGTTTTGGCTGTGAGTCTTCATCTCTTCCTTGATTCTCTTGTCCGTTTCGCTTCTGTCAGGTGTATCCAGAGCTGTTAAATATGTTAACGAGTTCCTGGCGACAGCATTGTGTACACAGGTAATGGATGTGCATTCAGTGCAACCTTGTCACTTGGATGAATTTCTCCAGTGCATGGTCTTGCAAACTAACATTGCAGCAGGCATTCCTAGATGATGCTTACTTCATGCAACTTCCATTCAGTCGAGATGATCTCTTAAGTGTTTAGATTTGGCTGTAAGCTCAGGTTGGATTGGGGTTTTGAATAGCATGAGGTGGTATTCTTGAGACTTTTATTGATACTGAGATCGCCTACTAATGCCTGCATAACCAGTGTGGTTGACCAGTGTCCAATTTGCTTGTTCCTTACAGGTGTCTCAAAAGCTGTTGAGCACGTCAATAAAACAATTGCACCTGCACTGATTAGCAAGGTAGGAGCAATCTGTCTTTTGCTAACATTAGCTAATGCCTGTTCAGTGTGTCCTAATTGATAGGCTGTCTCTCTAGAGACAGTTACAGGAAATGTATTACGTGGGGGGGGTTGTTAACCTGTGTATTGGAGTGCATGTGAACAAACTGACCTATAGCAATCGCTTTCCTTAATGACTGTGTATGTAACACTTAATCAAAACAATCTCTAGCAGCCCAGTGTTGTAATATGCAGAAGTACTTAAGCACCTGGGAACTTCAGTGGTGTGCAGTTAAGATACAATCTGCTTTATGCTTAAAAGGGTGGATGAATGATCGGGAGGGACTGGGTTTTATCAAAGCTGGCTAATTTTGGAAGCCCTACATAGAAAGTATGATGCAAAAAAAAGTGGTAATGCATAAAGTGGTTGCACGTTCTTAGTGACAAATCCAAACACTATGTATTAAGTCACAAATGGGTGTATGTTGTGAGCAAGCTGTTCGTCTTTGAGCTTGCACAAAAGGGGCAGGGGGCATATACTGGGGTGTTCTAGGCCATGCCAGGCAGGTAGCAGTTTAAATGTCAGGAAGTCAAGGGATGTGGTAGCTTTGCAGCTCTGGATGTGAAGAACAAAACAAGCCTTTGATGTGTCCAACTTACCTGTCAGCCTTGGTCTGCTGGAAGTGACCAGAAGATGCTACTGTGTGATAATGCCAAGAGCTAGTCTCTTTAGCTGTTGGTAGTTGCCCTTAAGCCAGTCTTGGTGCCTGCTAAGGAAGTGAAAATGCAGTGGGTAGATCAAAGTATGCAGAGCCATGTTTGGTGTCAAGCAGTGCTTTGCTTGTTTCTCTCTGCAGAATGTCAATGTTGTGGAACAGGAAAAGATTGACAAACTGATGCTGGAAATGGATGGATCTGAGAACAAATGTAAGTGGGCTTTGTGTTGCAGTGATTGGGGAGGGGGCGCAGGGAACCACAAGGATTTGTTTATAGAATTCTAGCTTACCTTATCAGAAACAATGGGCAGTGCACGGCATGTGCTGTGCACTACCATAAGCAAGACCGTAGTGCTGATATTGCTGAGGCTTTTAATGAAGACATAACATTTCTGTAAACAATTTCTTCCTATTTCAGCCAAATTTGGTGCCAATGCCATCTTGGGTGTATCTCTGGCTGTATGCAAAGCTGGTGCTGCTGAGAAGGGTGTCCCCTTGTACCGTCACATTGCTGACCTTGCTGGAAATGCAGAAGTCATTCTTCCAGTTCCTGTAAGTCTTTTGCTAGGGCTACCTAATGACCTGATCTGACCAGGTGCTTCATGATGTCTTGTGGTCTTAGATCAAGTTTTCTAGAGAATGAAGAGTCTTAACATAAATGCTGTTACTGATTTACCCTGAAACCTTCTAACTTGACTCTTCTCTGGTTTCTGCAAGGCTTTCAATGTGATCAATGGTGGCTCCCATGCTGGCAATAAACTGGCTATGCAGGAGTTCATGATCCTCCCTGTGGGTGCTGACAGTTTCAAGGAGGCAATGCGCATTGGTGCCGAGGTCTATCACAATCTGAAAAATGTGATCAAGGAAAAGTATGGCAAGGATGCAACCAATGTAGGTGATGAGGGTGGCTTTGCCCCCAACATCCTGGAAAATAAAGAAGGTAAGAATGAGTCACATGTGGGAGAAGGCGTAGCTGATAGCCAGAGAATGAAGACTGTATCTGTCTAGGATGGATGGAAAGCAAGATCAGTAGGTTGTAGGACTTGTTGCTGTTTCTTTGCTCTGCTTCTTATCCTGACAAACTTTCCAAGATGCTGTACTGGTGTGGTCCAGTATAGGAGCGCAGAGCTATTCCCTTGGACATCAGTTTTGCAGCTTGACAGGATGGCTTTGACTTCAATGCCTCATTACTGTTTCCTTCTTATAGCAGCATAAAGGAATCCTGCCCCCTTCCAGTTGAAAAGTGGTGTGGCAATGTCTCCATGCACTGCAGGTTTCCTGGAAGTCAGCAGTCAAAGTTCAGTGGAGTTTTTCTGCTGACAAAGAAGGAAAACAGTTTGAACTGTGCCTGGTACTGTGTGGGAGTGCATGAAGGCGTGCCTGGGAATTTGAAGCTTTTGTTGCTTCCACAGCCAAACAGCTCTGTTCAGAAACCTGCGGGGGGCAGGGTGGAGGCAGTTTGCCTTGTGGAAAGAGAAGTTCCTGCTACTGCAAAAACTGTACCAGAAGAGCTGTTTTTCGGACTCTTTTGCAGAAATGGAGCTGCCAATAAGCCAGTAGAATACTAGAACTGTTATGTTACTTGTTACTATAAAGCTGTTAGTTATACTGTTGTTGGAGGTGGCCTTTGAACTGACACTGAAGATACTGAGCCAGCACTAGAAATTGGGGTATGTCTGAATTCCCCAGTCACATGCAGCTCTTGCTAGGTCTGTACCCTAGCAGACATCAATGAAGATGATCTTGAATGACTGTTACAGTCTAAGGAATTTGTGGTGTTGGCAGCTGCTGCTTTTGCAGTTTGTACTACATTAACATTTATTAAAAAAAAAAAAGAAACCAAACGAAAACATTTGATCTAAGCTTCCTACTGTAGATAGCCTGTCTGACCCAGCTGCTTGGCTTTGAGTCAGGGTGATTGGGAGAGTTTTACTGGTTGTGACCATACTGGATTTCCATGCTTGGACCCTGCCAAACAGGGTCACATAGGGGGAGTACCTAGAGACTCTACTGAGTAATTAGTTCTGTTCCCCCTTCTGGACATAAATGTGCAAGTGGAAAACAGGTAGATGCAAAGAGAGGGTGCCCTGTGCAGAGGCAGGCTGTGTATTGCATCGCCTTTTGGGGTTTGGATACTTACCAATGTCATGGTCAACACCTGATCTGGAGCTAAAAGGAATTAAAGTGCAGTCACTACTCCCTGCCCACATGCATAAAGCTGAAAGAGGATGTAGTATCATCTAGTACTAAGCTTTCTGGGCTGACATACAGTCCTGCCTGAAGAGATTATGAATCCCATAATGGTGTCTCAAGGGTATTACAAGCTAAAAGGAGTATTAAAGTAATATCTTGTTCCAGTCAGTTCAGAAGTGGGAGAGTCCAAGAACATTTTCTGTGTGGCCTTTGGGCTTTCCCTAGGGGGTAAAGGAGATTCTTTGCCAAGTGGATGTACTGTTGTTGGTAAATGAATAGCTTTTAAGTTAAGGTGTTTGGCAGGAACTCAGAAGTACCTTATGTTTCAGCTCTGGAGTTGCTGAAGACTGCTATTGGCAAGGCTGGCTACTCTGAAAAGGTTGTCATTGGCATGGATGTGGCTGCCTCAGAGTTCTACCGTGATGGAAAGTATGACCTGGACTTCAAATCCCCTGATGATCCCAGCAGATACATTTCTCCTGATCAGCTGGCTGACCTGTACAAGGGCTTTGTCAAGAACTACCCCTGTAAGTTGTCTGTCAACAAAAAGTGCGGTAGTAGTGGCAAATAGTTAGGGTGCAGCTTCCCTTGTAAGAGGGATCAAGAGCAGAACAAACAGCTAGCCTTTTTGGGGTCTTAGAAATGTTCTTTGGGGCTGTAGCACTTTGGTACCACTGCTTTCAAACAAGACCTTTCACAGGGTGGTGTTGTCCTAAAGCTCCTTGTATCCCTCTGCAGTGGTGTCCATTGAAGACCCTTTTGACCAGGATGACTGGGCTGCCTGGAAGAAGTTCACTGGCAGTGTTGGCATCCAGGTGGTTGGTGATGATCTGACTGTCACCAATCCAAAGCGTATTGCCAAAGCTGTGGAGGAGAAATCCTGCAACTGCCTCCTCCTTAAGGTCAACCAGATCGGCTCTGTGACAGAGTCCCTGCAAGCGTAAGTTCTCCCCTTTTGGCTATGCCAGGGAGGGGATTGTCTAATTGAGGGAGACGAATGTACAGTCCAGAGCTAGTGGAATAGAAATATGTTGACTGGGTGTCTGTGAAGGAAGAATAATTGTTAACTAATATCGGATATTGGCAAGTAAACCTTGTACCTTCATGGTCTTGGAAGTCATATAGGCACATCGAACAACTTCACTGGGTCTAAGCATGTGTGAAAGCAGCTCTTTGTCATGGCATTGTCACATGAACCTAACCTTAACATGTACCGAAGGGCAGTTCTGTCTTGCCAGAGCAGGAATGCCTGCCATTTGGCAGCACCACTGGAGCAAAGGCTGCTGAGCAAATAGGCATGGTGTGATGCTTCACCTGTTTATCTCTTCCAGCTGCAAGCTTGCCCAGTCCAATGGCTGGGGTGTGATGGTGAGTCATCGCTCTGGAGAAACAGAAGATACCTTCATTGCTGATCTGGTAGTTGGTCTCTGCACTGGTCAGGTTGGTATCTCTAGCTGTAGTTTGCCTTTTTACTTGATGAGATGTGATAAAGCCATGCTGCGCAGCATGTGAGGTCTGCTGTGACTTAAGGCATGCAGGCTTGCCGATGTGTTCAATGGGAGTGTGACAAGGGAACAATGTTATGTTCTGTAAACTCACCGTTAACCACCCATTTGAATAATCTTAGTGAACTCCAGTGGGTGTACTGGGATTTCCTGATACTGAAGCTGTTAGCAGATGAACAATATTGCTCCCAAGCCCTGTCCTGTTTGAGTACACAGATATATAGACCCTGATGCGGAAGTAAAGCTTGTGACTATGCTTATTACTCTGAACAGAGTAAATAGTTTTGTGTTATCATCTGTGGCCTTATTTCTGCTATAGTTCTGTACTAACTTTCTGATTTCCCTTTCAGATCAAAACTGGTGCCCCTTGCCGATCTGAGCGTCTAGCCAAGTACAACCAGCTGCTGAGGTGAGACTCTCAGGAGCAGGGAAAGGATTGAGGGTTAAGCTTGACATTGAATGGATGCTCCACTAATGCATTTGGGGCCCAGCTTGCTCTTCTGCATCTCAGAAACACACTCTGCAGCTTAAAGACGTACACAGGCAGAGGTGTTTTTGGGCTGGTGCTGCACTTGCAGAGCTGGCTGTAGGGCTACATGACGAGTTGGATGGGTAATGTCTGGGACACATGCTAAAGGGGAACATCATACAAAGCATCCTGTCATATTAGATGTGAGACACCGTCCTTCTGTCTGCATGGTACCATTCCCTTGGGCAAGCATTTAAAACGCTTGGGCAAAGTTATGCTAGATGGGTGATAGTGACCAGTGCAGTTAAACATGCGTGTAGATGAAGTGGCTGGTGGGAACTGGCTTGTGACTGTGGTAGTATCTTCAGTACCAGGTAGATCAGGTGAGTCAGCATAAGGCCAGCAGCTGTGCTAATGCAGGAGTTCTGTGCTGTCTGCTCATACCCAGCACTCTTTCCCTTTCCATCAGAATTGAAGAGGAGCTTGGCAGCAAGGCCCGCTTTGCTGGAAGGAACTTCAGGAACCCTCGTGTCAACTAAGCTGTGTGGCTCAGTCAACCCCTGTTCCGGTTTAAAGCACTAGTCATCTACTTAGATCACAATTACCTGTATTAGAAAGTTAAGGGCAGCTGAAGGGCAAAGACCAGTTTGCAGGTCCTCTTCCCCCCTAGATGATTCTTTCACCTAGTGTTTTCACCAACTCTGACCTGTCACTTGTAATGCTCTACTGCTTTTGTAGAACAGTCCCTGTGGGGGGGTCTGTGCATTAAACACCCTCTGGGACCATGACTTTGTGACTCTGGGCATAAACACTTCAATTCTTTTCTTTGCCTGTCTGGTCTTCAATGTTTGGAGCTATGTGGCTTGCAGTGCAGCAAAAGAGGTACCTGCAAACAGAAGTAGTAGTGTTTTTACATGTGATAAATAAAAGCATGAAACAACCCAACAAAGTGTGGCTTTGAGTTCCTTTGGGCGAGGCTTAGAGGCTGGGGAACCTACCTCTGCGTCGTCATACCCTGCTTTAAGGCTGTTCTGCAGGGAGCAAGGGTGGGACTGCTGTCCCTGTGGCCATCGGGTGGACTTAAGTTGCTTTGTGACAAATAGCCAAAGAATTATCTGAATGTTTGCGCCTGCTAGCAAGAGGTGGCCTTCAAGGATATGTTCAGTAATTTGGAAGGGGGACTAAGAATAGGTTTCTAATCCTTAGATCAATTGCAATCCTGCAGGGGAAGAGAAAATAAACTCAGAGGTCTTCCCTCATTTATCAAAGATGAGGTGTATCCTGGCAAGTGCTGGGGTTAACCTTTATTGTGGTCTGTGCCGGCTGCTTGTCAGTCTTGTCACAGTACTGCTGAAAAAGTTCAGTGACAGTCTTGGCTCTGAGCAAGAGGTTGGCAGAGCGTTAACCGTGTTGAAAGTGAATTTGTAACCTCTGTCTTGATTGGTCTCTATGAGAAGATGCAGCTCCATGGGATGTGAGTTGTGGAACAGTGCTGGGCCTGAACCCTTGGGCCTTGAGGAGGTTAAAAAAAAAAAAAAAATCTATGCTACATGAAATCAGCGATTCTAGGAGATAGTGATAGATTTTTATAGATATTTCCATGTAATATGGTACAAGGAACCCTGGTATGAGTGGGATGCTGTATTCAATTACAAAACCTTAGTCAATGTTAACTGCTGTGTTTGGTTTACCTTTCTTAATAGTGCTCCAATATAAGGTGCAATTGAAAGTTGATCTGATAGCTGCACTTTAATTTTTACCCTATTAGTATCTAGGTACCATTCCCCACATGGGGGAAGAAAAGACTTTGGGGGTGGGTTTCCAGCTGTGTGAGAACAGATGGCCATAAACAAAAAGGCTGGTGAGCAACTATGTGTTTCCAAAGCCCTTTGTGTTCAGGTTGCAGCTCTGCGGGTTTGGCTGGGCCAGGAAGGGAGGGCAGGGAGATTGCGAAGCATCCTCAGTCGCTGCTCGTGTTCTTGGAGAGGAGGAGAAAGAATTCCCTTTTCCTGGGGCTTTGGCAAGAGATTGCGAGGTGGCTCTGTCACCAGCGCCCTTCTATTGCTCTGTGGAGTCCTTGCCAGAGGAGCACCCTCAGAGTGGGGGAACGTTAGTCCCTTCCCAGTAGGGGAAAAAGCAAATTATTGGAGGAGGTTGTTTAAGCCAGTTCTTGTTCCTTATGGGTTTTGGTTTTTCCCCATAATAGTAGAGTTAGAAGGAAAAGATTCAAAAGTCATTTTGACTATTCTGCTTCTCTTTTAATTCCAGGGAACTAAATTGCCTGCCGCCGGAGGTGTTTATTATCTGTGTGGAGCACAGCAGTGCCCCGCTGCGGGCGCTGCGTGTCTTGCAGTGTGGTGGTCAGTCAATTTTATACCTCTCATGCTTTTCAATCAGTGGGATGGAAATGGCACATTTAAAGGCAGCGATGCTGCAGGTTACGTGTCATCATTTACCTTAAACCCTGCGTCTTAAAGAACATCTTCGGTTCTAGTCTGGAGGGGGGAAAAAACCAACACATTTTATTTCAGAAGGGGCTGTTGGGAGGTACAGAGCAATAGAATGCTGAGGGGTGAGGACTGGGTGTTACACCCCGAACCAAACCGCTACAACAGTGCTCTGAGGAGGGGGGCTGCGAGACTGCCCTGGGGGGTGCAGAGCCAGGGCAGGGGCGTCTGAGGGCTGCTGGGAGATGTCAGGTCTGCCCAGGTCTGGATGAGTAATAGCCGTGAAAGGATTTGGTGCTGGGAAGCCTGGCTTCTACAGCGTCTATCGATCCGTCTATTGTCTATTTTTAACTAGAAAGATTCATCTGTTGTTGGCGTTTCCAAAATACCTTGTCTTGTATAAAGCTGCCGCACCAGGAATGCTGAACACCCCTTGGATGGGAAAGAAGGTTTTGGCATCATCGCTATAACTGAAACCCCAGAGGGAGCAAAATAACGGCTCTTGTGCAGCGCGGCACGTTCTGGTGCCAGGAGCCCCTGTGCAAAGGGCTGAAGCTCGGCCCTCGCGGGGATGTGGCCACCGTCCCGTGAGCTCACCCAGGTTGGAATATTGAACTCCCATCACCTGGCACGTGGGTATGTTTGGGTCCGGGTTTGTGTTTTGCAGCATCCAAGCGAGCGTGGACGAAGACCTGGTGGGAGCGGGGCGGACTCAGACCCGAGCACAGCTCATCCTTCCCCAGGCCCTGCCGCCCCTCTGCAGGTGGACTCGGAAAGCAGCCACAGGCACAGCTGGCTCCTGAACCGCCGGCAGTAACTGCTGCCATGAAAACATCCCTTTGTTGGGCAGTTGGCAACTGTTTCTCCTCACGAGATTCACCTCCTCTGTCAAGCCCTTCTTAAGAAGAGCTTTGCTATAAATACTGAATTTACCAGCCCGAGCTCAGCGCGTGGTAAATGCCTCCTCTCGCCCATATTTGTCCTTTCTGAAGGCATTGGTCTAAGCTGGTTGCGCTCCACGCAGATTTGAAGCTTGGTGCGCTTTTTCACACATAGCTGATCTCTGAATTAGACCTGTTTAAATGAATAAACCAGCTAATTACACATAAATCCTATCAAGGGATTTTTCTTCTTCTGTCAAAGAGGCAAGCTTGTAATATACGCAAAATGGTTTGGAAAGCTTTTAGCAGAACCGCAGCCTTTGGTTAGGGAGCAATAGCGCGGCTGTTTCTCACCTGGTACTTCAGGAAGTCCAAATCCTGACCCCACCCTGCCCGGGCCTCTGTATTTCCACCTGGTCATTTTCTTTTAAGCATCAGAAAGCAAAACACCTTGTTGTGTTTCGGCAAGGGGGAGGACTGTTACAGGTACAATTACCAGATGAGCTGTGCCTTAAAATAATTGGGAAATGGCATGTAAAATGGCAGGGTCAGAGGAATGTGGCTTGGGCATAAAGCCAAAGGCCGAAGGCGGGTGCCGTTGAACTCAATGCTCCTTCCAACACCAGGACATCCATCCCACCATGTCAGATGCTGCGCTCACCTGTCCCATCAAACCAGAGCGATATAAAGCTTTCCAGTTCAATCTCCGAGAGTATTTGGGCCAGATCAGCAAGGAGCTTCCAGCTGCAGAGGATTCAGGCTCTGCCTAACGAGGCCACAGCATGGAAAGGAGCTACTCACAAAGGAAGAAAAGAGACCAGAATGGGTAAGTGCTGAAACGCGGGACTGGGGTTTGTAGATAAGAATTGAAAATGCGTTAGAGAGAAGTGAATGATTGGTAACGCTGTGCGTCTGTTTGGAGCGAGAGGAATAAGTGAATAGGGAACGAGAGTTGATTGCTGAAAATCAAGACCTGAACCTGCAGTGCCAGAGAGAGGGAGAGATGTGTCTGCTCCTTAATCAGGGCTGGAATCCCGCTGCACAGCTCCTCACCTTGCGGTACTGTCCCCACGGAGCTCCTACTCGAAAGGCTCTGCTTATAACAGAGTGCAAATGTAGCACAGCCAGCGCCTTTATTACTCTAATAATTTGCAGGGATGGCACTCTTTGGAGCAGAAGGAGGCATCGGCTTAGCAAACACGAACTGGGAGGCTATTCCGAGAATAGCAGGCAGCCTTAAAAGCGGATCTGGAGTAAGGAGCAGGCAGGAGAGATGACTGATGAGCAGCGAGGGGAGGCAGGCGGCACTTTCGGGAGCTGTTCAGGTAACAGGATGTATAATGGAGTCATGAAAGGACTGGAGAGGGAAAGATCTCCCGTTACCCACCGGCTCTGTTTCTAGGTTTGTAGAGCTGGCTTTTCTGCTTTGTAGCCCAGCCTGCTCTTGGTATTAATTTCCCAATACCTTGGCTTCTAGGTCTCGTCCAGGCCCTTTCTCAAAGAGTTAGTTCTGGCCAGAAATGAATGTCGCCATCCCCCTGTAATCAATGAGAAACCAAATGATTCAACGTTTGGCTTTCTCAGTAGGTATTAGTCTCCGGTAGGGAGTTACGCCCATCGTTCATAACCTTCGCTCTCAGGAACTGAAGCTGGCGGTGCAAGGCATGTTTTCCAGCCCTTTGGTTATTTTGATCCTCCCGCAGAGGCTGCTCACTCATTTTCTAGTGTCGTGGGCATCCAAACCAGGCCCCGTCCGCAGCACCGGTGTCAGACACAGCAGTACCGTCGCCTTCCCCGTTCTGTTCTGGAGCTGACTGTCAGCTCACCTGCCTGGCGGGGACAACTCTGTCCCCTGAGCACAGACACCTGACTTTACACATGTCCACAACACGCTGCTGGCTGGGGCGGTGATCTGCCCTGCTCGCTATCTGCCTTTCATCCGGTTCGCCTTTCTTCCCTGATTTTTGCATCATTCAAAAATGTTAGAAATTATTTTTTTTTTCTTGGATCATTCATTTTTAAAAAGATACAAAACTGCAATTGGTCTGTGGATCGACCCTGTTCCTTGCTCAGCTCAGTGAAATCTTGAGACTTGCCAGGTAGGAGGTTTTACTGCCTCTAATGTGGGTAAGAACAATTTTACACCCAGTGCTTTTTTTCCCCTCCTGCTTGTTTATCCCGGGCACAAAAAAGTCCCTGTCCCACTGTGTGCACCCAGCGCGATCATCGCCCTGGGCCCTCTGGTGTCCCCAGGAAGGGACCTCGCAAGCCGTGCCACATTCCCCTGTCTCCGCAGAGGCGGAAGCTGTGGGAGTGAGCCATCTTTCTTTGAAGGCAATTCATTGACTGCGGCGCTTCGTCAACACCCACTCGCTCATTCACAGACATAAAGGCGCGTGTGAACAGTCTCGCACGCTGCTGGGGGCTCCTCAGCCGGCGGCGGCGGGGGAAAAGCCCCACACCAGGACACGGGCACCAGTAAGAGCAGATGAAGGGAGGGCAGCTGCGGCGTTTTCCCCGCTGGAAGGAGGATGTTTGGCTTTCCTGCTGCTGTGCAGACGGAGTGCACGGAGCCGTGAGGGTGGATGCCGGGAGCGAGGATGTCGGCCGGGCAGACAGCCCTGCCTGCCCCGCAGCGCATCTCGGGCTGCGGCCTCTTGCTGCCTTTCACGGCAGGGTTTAAGGAGCCGTGCCAGGCACCAGCTCAGTCCCACCACTCCCTGGGAAAGCTTTTATTACTCTTCTCTTTGTATCGCTGGGTGAAATGATTTCCTTGTTGATAGGAGCTGTGGGTGGGTGTGAGAATAAAATGCAAAAACCCTGCTCCTCTCTGAGCAGGCGGGAACAAAGCCTCCCTGCAGCTGCCTGCTGGGGTCACCAGGACGGTGCTCGAGCCGTCCCAGTTTGGTCATTTCTACAGTGAGAGAGATACCAGTTTGTGTTCCCTCTTTTGGTGCCCGAGAAGGACTGAAGTGCTCTGAGATCTGACGCGCTCTATGTGTACTTTGTGCTCCAGGGATAGATACAGTCGCAGAGAGATGAAGTGCAGGGCGTGGAGAAGAAGAAATGAAGCCATACCAGCTGTGGCACTCAATTCTGCTATGAAAAGCTGCAGGTAAAAGAGGTAGGAAAAAAAACCCCAACCAACCACCAAACAACAAACCAAGGAAGAGAACTGAGGAGGGAAGAAGAAAAAGGATCGAGTGAAGAACCCAGATGATAAAAATGAGAATGTCCAAACAAAATAAACTATAAAGAAGAGAATAATCACAAGGTGCAGATCACCTCCTTGGGCCACACTTGAAGTTTGCTTGTGGTGAAATCTTGTGTCTCTAACAAAACGCACAGGCTTAGCTCTGTCTAGAAACGCATCCGATGTCGTATGGCGGCTGCCTCGGTCAGAGCAAAGGACACGGACAGAACTTCACACATCAAGAAGCCAATGTGCCTCCCTTGGCTGCTGCGGGCTCTATCCGTGTCTCATTTTAAGTGCTTGTTCTCGCTCCCTGAAACTTTGCAGAAGGGTCTTGAATAACATATATCGCATTAAACAGGCATCCAGTACTGAAAAATAAGAGGACGGATTCTGTTAATTCAACTACCTATGCAGGTATTAAACCCCAAATGCAAGGGAAGATGCTTTTCGGCCTAAGTCCCAGCGGTGACGGAGAGGGGTGGGATTTTGCAGTGGAGAACAGATATTTGTGTTGTCCTTTTGCTGTCTTCTCACTGTGACCAGAATCCTCGTTGGTTTTAGGTGTCTGAAGTGTTGCGGTGTGGCTGTGCGGAACAGAGTCCTGCCGAGAAAAGGCCCTGCCGATGTCGCAGCCTCGCCATTGCTCCAGAGGCACCAGCTGGTGGGTGAATATTAGTGTAGGTTGGGCTTGGGGATTTTTGCATCAGAAGCCTAACGCCAACCACATCTCATTTGCACTGGTGTGTGCACATGCAAAATCAAAAAGATGCTGAAAAAGACGTGTATGCTAAAGCTCCTCAGGCTTTAGCCTTTGGAGGGTAGGTGGCAAATCCCTGAAAAAGACCCACTTGCTAATCAGAGTGGAGCTGCAGGCTCTTGTAAAGGTTCCGGGTCGTGCTCCTACCTCCACAGTATTTTATTTTTTGATTGGTGTCCTCATTGAAGCAGGTCTGCAAACAAAAGCTGGGGAAGAAAAGCTCCCAGGCTGCCGCGCTGCTCTTCCGTTGCAAAGCTGTCAGATCCATTTTACTGCGCTACTTTAATAAAGTCCTAACCTGTGGGTTTTATGCTCTTGTAGTACTCGGGTTCTTCTCTCATCTTCTGCGACAAACAGCGATTGAAATATGCATATCGTGGCTTCTATGTAGGCTACAAACTCGCTGACAGTGGGAAGAACTGAATTCAGGGCCTGAAAGCCTACTGTCCCACCAAAATCCAGAGAGCAGATGTTTCTAGCTATCGACAGCCTGAACCTGCCTTCAGTCTCTAAACAGGAGAGGTATATATCTTTGGGAAGGCAGATAGATTTCTTTATTACTTAATAAAACCTAAAATCCTCTTGCCCAGCTGTTCCAGATGAAAAGTGTTAAGCAGAGGCCTCTCCAGCGGACACAGTCCCCAGGCAGGTGCCGGGAGACCGTGAGCTCTCCTCTCCAGGAGCCCTGGACCTACTCCGAGACCTTGGATGCGTTGTTCCATTTCCCTATTGCTCACTCGTCTCACCTGTCCCGTGGGATGGATGACACTTTCCAGTAAGGTGGGGGGAATTAATCAGTGGATTTTGTACAGTGCTTTGAAGGTAACAAGTGCTGAGGGGGAGAAAAAGAGATGGTGCTTGAAATGGAAATTTCCCCATTTCTGTCACTGTATTTTCTCTCCTTTTAGAAAAGTCCATTCAAATGTACCATCAAAGGCAGCAGTGTTGCAACACTAGGGAAAGAGCAGCTACAAGGGGGAGGTGGGAGCCAGAAACCTCCTCCAGGAGGAGCAGATTTGCTGTGGGAAGGACAAAAATGCAAATCTGCAATCAATCCACCTCTCTCTCCCTTGAATGCTTTGGCCGTTTATAACAGTTTAAAGTGAAGTCAGTCACTGAGGACAAGAAGAGAAGCTTGTAAATCCATTTACTACTTTCTGCACTAAAGGAGAAGCAGTGAATTTATAGTGGAAATGCAGTAAGTGCACAGATGAGGTGTTCCACATTAGCAGTAGAGGATGTCTCAAAAATATCAGAGCAAACCTTTGAACAAACAGAAAGCACGTAGGGCTCGGGAGCCAGACGGATCAGCAGCTTTGTGCTTTCCTCCGCTGCCCTGCTCGGAGTTTCCATCAAAGGCACAGAGGTGTCTACGCCACGTCTTCTTTCGCGTCCCCCTCGGTTTGTGGTCCCATTGTGCTGGCAGCACAAGCCTGATTTTTGCTTTCCCCCTGAAACCTTCCCTGGCAGCCTGGGGACGGACATCCCTGGCAAAAATATGGGGCTTCTTCCCAGCGTGGTGGAATTCGGCCTCCCCAGCAGCAAGAGAATCTGCTTCCAGCTCAGCGGGCCCAACAGTGGGCATTGCGAAGCTCTGAATTCCCTCCCCTCACTCCTGTTCTCGACTGCACATGGAAATCACTTTTTTCTACTTTTTTTTGGTCCATGCCTCATCGGACCAGTGCTGGGGTTCCAGAGCTCCCTTTCCTGCAAGGCCAGTGAAGCCTCTACCGACCCCATCACGCTCTTGGCGCGTCGGAGGCAGCCATCTTTCCACTCTGTAACTTCAGATTCAACTGGTTTTTACATACGCCTCTATTATGAGCGATCATTTGATGTTAACCGTAAGAAATGCAGAAACGAGCCAGCGCCCTGTGCCAAAGCTTGTCGCTGACAGCGAAGTCTCCTTACGACAGCCCAAGAGTTTAGATGAAATTGGAAATACACCCGCTTCGGAGCTGCGTTAGACGCATGTGCGTCTGCAGGATGTGACCTTATGCAAAAATGGCACTTTTCTACGGGAAAGCAGCAGATTGATGTGTCTCTGCCTTCCCGGCGTGTGGCTACTGAAGCGGATCTAAAGAAGCCCCTGTATTTGTGTGTGTGAATGTGCTCGTCCTCAGCTGCTACTTGATGGCCAGTGGCTGCTGCTTCTCAGACACGAGAAGTGAGGACACTTGGAAGGGAAAAGGTACAAAAATATACGACAAAAATGCACACAACCCCCCCTGGTGCTTAGGATCCTTTTTACAGTATTCGGCTTAAAAGGACTACTTTCAGTTTGTGATGTTATTACTATCCAAAAGCTGTTTTGGGCTGACGGTAAGTTTGTTGTATTTTCTTTGCTTACCAGATTTTATCTGGTATGTAAATCACAGAATGAATTACCTCGTGACTATCCCCAGGTACAGCCGGGCTACAGAAATAAGCGTCAAGGGGTGATGCAATTAATCCCGCTCATGAGGAAAGACTGTCATTAGTCATTTGCAGCTTCAGCACTGGTGACTTTCAAGGTGTACAAATCTCTCGTTAGACACATTTCATGTTCTGCAGATGGCCATTTTGTCTTCCCGCTGCATGCACTGGAACATGCCCAAGTATACAAAAATGAGAGGAACGATTGTTAGGGATGAAATTTTTTGTTCATTTTCAATGGGATTTTTTTTTTTTTCTTTGCATGGCGCACATCCTGGGCTTTGATAAATGAGTCTCGCTAGACACTGTGGTAAGCCAACCTCTGCTAATATTCATTATGCAGAACCCACTAGGAAATGGTCTGAGTCAGGGAAATGGAAAACCTTTAAAAGATAAAAAGATTTTTTTTTTTCCCTGAGGAAACTAATTTATAACATTTTACATTTCTGGGATGTTTTAGAATATTAAAAGCAGAAATTTCAGGGTTGTATGTGCTATCAATGGATTAAATACCTCATAGCAGAGATATAATGATTGAGCCTTATGCAAAGATACAGACAGGACACTTTTTTAGATCACAGAAAAATGTATTCAAAGGTGACTGAGGAGCCTGACGTTAAAGAATCTGAAAGAAGCCACCAAGGCAGAAGTGGGCTGTGAACGTGCTGCGTGCCACGGATGCCGTGAGCTCCGCAGTGGGCACACCCTCACTCCATGATAAATAACCAGTCGCTTCTTCCTCTTCCAGTGGCACCGCAAGACACCAAGAGCGTCGGTGCCGTAGTCCCCGCAGGAGAGCCGGTACTCAGGAACTTGTCACTTTGGCCTATCCTCATGGTAACTTGTTTCTCCAATTTCTAAAAAGTTCCCTCAGACTAACAAAAAATTTGATTCTTTTTAACAGTTTCTGCTGAGCCGCTGTAACTTTGTGTGTGAATGTGCTCAAACTGATTTAAATCTCACTTAAATTACTATTTGCTTTCATTGCTACCCATGCAGCCAGTTTTAACTAGAGGTAACTGTGTCCAGGAGGAGTTCACAACCATCCAGTGCATTGTCCATCAAGTGGTACGAGCCTTCCAAAGAAGTTCTCTAGCAAAATGTGTGAAAATGAGATTTTAAATTCCTAGGATTTCTACAGTAAACAAAACAAAACAGAAAAACCCCCAAAGCAAACAGTTTTCAGCTGAAGGGCTGGCATTCAGATATTACAAAGGGAAAGAAAGAACATAATCCCTTTTTTTGAGTGGAGTTAGGTCATCTGTAAAAGCCTCTCCGAATATTATCTGCCAAGCTAATCGCTGTATTGACATTTGCCTGTTTCATTAGAGCTGAGTTTTTACTGCATTGCTGAGGTTAGAACCTGACTCATCTGTCATGGTCAAGGGCTGGTTTGTAATTCCATGACTGTAGAATAAAAAAAAACCCCAAACCTCTCTCGCTTATTTTAATTAGTTGGGTTGAAATGGTGTTCACAGAATTCTCAGTATTGGTGTTTTTTGACTTCAGATTTCCTAGTTGGAGTTTTTTCCTCATAGGTTTTTGTTTCCTTCAGTTGGCAAAGTGACAGCTGTTAAAAAAAAAGAGACATGTTAAAACACATATTTAAAGAGATTATTGAAAAAGTTAAATATAGCACATACACTAAAATACAGATGTCAGATATAATAGATGCAAGGGCTAACAAAGGGAAAAAGAAAGAATGTTATCTAAAACTACAAAGAAAAAACAATTTAGGCCAGAACTAAGTCAGTTATCTGTGTAATGAACCTCCATGGCTACTGACTGAACACGTAAGTTCATGGTCTCTCCCATACGCTGCCACTAAACTTTGCAGCAAAAGGGACGCGTCAGAAAATTTTTATGCACGTGCAGGAACCGAATCAGCATCTGAAAGGAGTCAAAAGTTGTTTGCAGAATCGTCCTTTACCCAGGGTAAGAGTTGTAATAGAACTCACACTAATAAATCCAGAAATGCTTCACATCATTATTATGCAAATGCATTTATTCCCTTCGAGAGTCTTTGTAAGGTTTGCTGGAGGCACCACAGATACTTTTCTCTACCCACACGAGTGTTATCTGCATTTGGCAGCAAAGTTGCCACAAAACATTTTAACTCTTCACTCATTGATGACCTGTTTTGTCTGAAAGCGATTTTCCCTTTGCATCAGCGCCTGCTTTCTGTCCACTCGCTGAATGGTATTTTGCCACAGGCTTTTTTGTTTGTGGGGTTTAGTTTTTTCTTTTGTAATGAAGAAGATGGAATGGTAACAGACAAAACACTACGATTTTTTTACATAAGATAAGAATAATTCTACTAAACATTTGAAGTTTCTGCTATGTCTTTTGCCTCAGTGGATGCCGATGAATGACCAGCAGAACTCTGGTGGGACCGGTGGGACCCTGCTTGCGGCCAAGACAAAGGCATTTCTAGCTGACAGCAGCAGCAGCGTTTCAGATCCAGAATACTTGGATAGCAGAACTGTTGCTGCATCAGATCGTTAGAATATATCCCGGGGTAAGGAACAGGATTTTGAGGATTAACATTTTGTGTGTAGATACCTTGTGTGGCATGTTGGAATTCAGCTCTCTTTGTGGATTGGGCCAATTAGGCTTTCTCTGCATCAGCAATTTTATACCTCCCAGGAGCGCTGGGGTATAGATGCACGAAACATTGCGAAGATGTCAGAAACAGATTTGTTAGAGACCTGCTGGTATCTCATATAGACGATCTATATGTACATAAAATATTTCACATGTAGAACATGTCCAGACCATTTCACCATCAATCTCTGTGCACTGGGCTGGGAACCACGAAAACCTGCAGTCACCAGACAGAGGAGCAAGGATTTGTCTCTGCAGCATTTTGGGTCTTCCTTGATCTTCCTTGTGGTAACTACACCTTGCACTACTTTAGCTGGTGGAAGATTACAGGACAAGCTCTGTGGCTTTGTTTCTTAGTATCTGCATGGAGGGCTGCACATTTGCCAAAAAAAAGCGAAAAAAATAATCAGCTTCAAGTGCTATTCCTGCAACAACCCTCTGGTTAAGCAGCAAAATTATAATTGGATCCGTTGTTCGTGGTATGAGGATGTGGCTATGCCCTGGCTGTGAATAATCACCTACTTCTGCAGTTCAACTTGTGTGAATTCCAAGGGGGACACAGATGTTAGTTACACAATATAGGAGGAAATTCCCCCCAAACATGCTTGGTTTTGTTTAACAATAAAATATGACATCAAAATGTTGTGAGTAAATACTTGTAATCCTTGTGTGGTGACATGATCACCAGGAGGTTGGTAGAAGAGGAAAAAGGGAGAGAAAGAGAGAGAGAGAGAGGCTGCATGGAGAATTTTCCCATCACAGAGGTGTGGTGACTGGGGAAAGCTGAAGGCAAGCCCGCCGTTGTGGCAATTCACACGGTTTTTAATGCACACATCCAGAGAGCAAGGAACATGAAATTGTAATTAGCAGAGAAAATAGGAGAGATGGAATCAGACTCTATCAAGGACAGCTTAAGTGTAGCCTCCAAAATGGCTGTGTCAGACATTTAACTGATGTGCATTTTTAGACGCTTATCTAAATTAGTTATTAGAACACAATCAACTCTGTGTCTCAACCTCTGGTGGTAATGTCCCTGAAGTTATGCTAGGGATAAATTTGTCCTGTATGTTCAGGGCAAAGAACTAAATTCCTCTGATGTACAGACCTCAAATCTCCTTGTGTGTGCCTTTCTCTTCAGTGAAAACAGTTCTCCCTTCCCACTGCTAAAGGCAATGACGTTAACAGCCTCCAACTTACCTCCTGTGATGCTACTAGGATCAGCCATGAAGACAGTTTACAGAGACAGCAAACAGTTGGGGTTATACAACTGTAATTGAGGGCAAAATCTGTCCTGCCATATCCTAGTGCTTTTTCAAAAAGAAGATATAATTCCACATGAAATTTCTCAGATCCCCAGGAAGGTTGCGTGACTTTCTTTACAGCCATGTGATTTATTTTGCTGGCCTGTGTTCTGCGGATGAAAGGTGAGGTTAATGTTAAATAACAAGTTTGTGCTGTTTTCGGCGCTGGTACCTTTATGCTATCTTTTCTAACTAGGTGACAGCTCAGAAATGAAGCAGCTTAAAAATTACTAAGTGACCAAGTATTTTATTAATTGCTACTCAGTAATTTGGAATTCTGCTGTTGTGACAACTTCCTCACCGCACAGAGCAATAAGAAGCAGCATCAGCTTTTTATCTAGAAATGCACTTATGCATAATCCTCACTTCGTGTGCAAGACCAGTAATGGTGGATTAATGTGACTAACATGGAGTGTGGACCTAAAAGGTCTGATGGAATGGAGCCACAGTGCAGTCAAAAGCTTCTGACACAGCCATAAAATTTTGCACCTTGTCTCCCATTGAAGACACTTCAAACACATTTACTCATAATGCTGATAACTCTTTACTTCTGCCCCTCTGCTCCGCTCTGTGAGACCCCCCTGCAGTGCTGCCTCCAGCCCTGGGGCACCAACAGCAGAAGGACACGGAGCTGTCGGAGCGGGGCCAGAGGAGGCCCCGGAGATGCTGGGAGGGCTGGAGCCCCTCTGCTGGGAGGACAGGCTGAGAGAGCTGGGGGGGGTCAGCCTGGAGAAGAGAAGGCTCCGGGGAGACCTTCCAGCCCCTTCCAGTCCCTCAAGGGGCTCCAGGAAAGCTGGGGAGGGACTCTGGAGCAGGGAGGGGAGCCATAGGACGAGGGGGAACGGCTTTAAACTGGAAGAGGAGAGATTTAGGTGAGATGTGAGGAAGAAATTCTTTGCTGTGAGGGCGGTGAGCCCCTGGCCCAGGTTGCCCAGAGAAGCTGTGGCTGCCCCATCCCTGGAGGGGTTCAAGGCCAGGTTGGACGGGGCTTGGAGCCACTTGGGCTGGTGGGAGGTGTCCCTGCCCAGGGCAGGGGGTGGCACTGGGTGGGCTTTAAGGTCCCTTCCCACCCAAACCATTCTGTGATTCTACTCATTCATGAGAACAAGATGACTATTAAGAAACACTCGCAGGCAAAAGGCACGTTGAACACGTACCACGAGACAGCCCCCGTGGAAGGGCACTGGCCCACGTACAAACCCACTGGTGCCACACCAGGGCTGCTCTGCCTCAGCGCCAGGCCTAGCACAGCTCCCGGGGTCGGCCTGAGCCACATGACCAATGCCCACCCGCCTGCTCGGGCCAGTGGTGCCGGGGCAGAGGTGAGGGGGCAGCGGGCAGGCCGCGGGGCTCACGCTCCCCGTTATCTTCTCCTGCCCAGCGTGCCATGGCAGCAGGGGACGAAGACCACCTGTAAACGATTGTCTCCCCCCGAATCTTTTGACATTTAATTGCTAAACCGACCCAGAGAGGTTCGGGGGGGCGTCGGTGTGTGTGGGCGTGCAGGAGGCCGTGTCTGGCGGGCCGGGCCCTTTGTGCCGCCGGGCCCCGCGCCCCTTCCCCGGCAGCGCCCCGGGCCCGCTCCCCCCAGCGCCCCCCCTCCACCTTCCCCCTATTCTTTTAAATCACTTCCATTCACTGCACCGATTGGCTCCCACCTCCTGCCGGGTCACGGGGTGCCCCTCCTCCTCCAATGGGGAGGCCGGATACTGGCATGCGGCTCCGGCCTGGCTGCGTTGCTGGGTGCCCGTTCGGTGCGTGCGTGAGGGAAGGCAGGCAGGCGGAGGCAGCGCTCGGCTGCCTGGACCCCCGGCCCGCCGCCGCCCCTCCTCCTTCTTCGCTTCCTCCTCCGTCCCCCTCTCCCCGGCCCGGTCGCCGCCCCGCTCCTCGTCACCCCGTTAAAATGCCCCTGGGCTGCCGCCGTTGAGAGGCACCGCGCGGGGACCCTGCCGCTCGCCGCCGCCGCCCGGGCAAGAGGGGAGACGCTCCCCCCTCCCCGCCGCCGCCCCGCTCCCGCCCCGCGGCCCCGCCGCTGCCGCCGCCGCTTTGTCCCGGCAGCGAGAGGCAGGCGCCGTTGATGGTGTAGCCTAGCGGCGAGGTAGGTGGGCGCGGAGCGGGGGAAGTTGCCGGGGTTTTGTTGTGGCGGCGAGTCGGGGGTTGAGGGCGGGGAGGGGGGTGAGGCCCTTCCTCGGTGCGGGGATGGTTTATTTATTTGTTCGCCGGTGTTAATGAGTGCGGGAGAGGGGAGGAGGGTTCGTTCCGCCCGCAGTCGGGCGGAATGCGCGGGGCTGGCGGCGGGAAGGGCGCGGAGGGGCCGCGGCTGCGGGCGGGGGACGGGGGGCAGAGCGGCTGGGCCGGACCCGTAGCGGCCCCGGGGGTGCCCCCGCGGGCTGGGCCCGGCCCTCGGTGTGTTTGGGGTTTTCTCCTCTGCCAGAGTGTCGTGTCCTGTCGTGTCTGGCTAATGGTCAGTGGAGGAAGGGTTTAAGAGAAAGGTTTAACTTGTTAACCTCTTAAATAAACGGGAGATTGGGAAATGTTTAACCTAAATGGACACACAGAGGAGGTCGGCTTGTGTTTGTAAAAGATGCACTTATTTTCACGTGTGGTAGGTATGGAATTGTGAAATGAAGATTTTATGCAAGTGAATTTAATCATAACATTCTTAGTAGCATAGGAAAGGGTGGGTTTTTTCCTTTCTCCCCCCCTCCCCTCCCGTTTCCCTTTCTGAAGTGTGAAAACAAGATGCTCAGGATCAGAAAAGTAGTAGGAGGTAGACAACATGAGAGGCTTCGTTGCTGAAACTGGCTGTTCAAGAAATTGCTGGGAAGAAAACAATATGATTCATTGTTGAAGTGTCTTTTTCCTTAGATTTATTTTTACACACTGGTTGCAGTTATTTTGATTTGCTGACTTCTTATGCTGAGTTTTTCGTCGAAGCGGTGATGTTCTTGGAGATAGGAAGCTCAGAACGTTTTTATGCAGTCAGCAGGCTACTGTCTGATGTCTGTTTACTCCTGACTTTTATTGACCAATTATTGAAATCAAAGATACTATTTTGCTTGTGCACCAGTGTAACTGAAATGAGGAGCCTCAGCCACTAATACTTACTGTTACAATTTAGTAAAAATGCTTTTTTAGAACAAAGGTGAAGTGACTTAAATAAAATAGTATGCCCGTTCTTAAATACGGCTTTTAACCAGATAAAAATGAACACTGTGTCAAAGAAGTAGTTCTTGGTTGTAAAAGGTGCGTGTCAAATGTCCAATTAATGTGCAATGTATAATATTTTTTTGTAGTTCTAGTATTACCAGGCAAACACTTTGTTTTTTTGTACACTGCTCCCTTAGAATTGAGAAATCCATGGTGGTTAAGAGGGGTGGAAGCATTTCTATAATAATAGAAGCACTTCTGGTAAATACATCTTATCTTGGTTTTACTCCTTGAGTTTATACCTTAAACTATGAATGGGGGTTGATTTCGGTGGCCTGGTTTGTATGAATAGCAGTATTATTTTTTTTTTTTTTTAGAGATTTGTTGTGTCGGCTGATGAGGTCTGGAGGGAAGAGAAGGAGGTAGATGCACACAATGCCCAGGCTTGGGAGCTCATTGTTCTTTGCCGTACACTCTGCTGTGTTTGGGATCGTGTTCTCGCTCAAACACGGTGTCTTTTTCTTTTGAGAAGTGAAAGATAGAGAATGGGAAGCGTTTTCTACCTGTTTCCTCCTTCCCCAGGATGGCCTTTTGGTAACATTGCAAAAAAGCAAAATAGTAAATTAGAAGCTAAAGGGCACCAAAACATTCTGTATGTTCTTTCCTCCTCCCCTCCCAGTGCTGGCTCTGCTTCTTTCTCTGTCTGCAAGTGAATATATAGAGAGAGGGAGCACATGAGGTGAGACTCGGAAGTACACTCTTTTGAACCTCTCTCAACTTTCTTTCATGTTCTACCCTCTCCTCTCAAATGAAAACCCCAGCTGGTTTGAAATAAAAAAATTATTACTCCAGATCTGTATATTACCTTTGAGATGTTTGGTCTGGAGGCATGTGTGCAAGGGAAACTGCTGCCAAGGGAGAATACTTCAGATAAATGCATTGGGATGACAAAAGTAGAAGGAAGTGTGCAGAGGTGGGTTTCAGTGTATACGTAGTTTCTTTTCTTGATGCTTGTTTAATGTTTCTGTTTTTACAGCAGCATCCCTAAGAAAAAAACCACACCCAAACAACAAAGAAACCAACAAAAAACCCCACCCCACACACAAACAAAAACAAAACAAAACCCCAAAAAAACCCAAAAGAAAAACCCAGTTGTAGAGTCACAGCATATCTGGAGTTGGAAGGGACCCGTAAGGACCATCGAGTCCAACTCCCTGCTCCTTGCAGGACTGCTGCTATAGTGTGTGCTGAAGCTGTGAAGGAGCCACTGCTGCACAAGGGCTTGAGCTTTTGGGTTATTGAGGAGTCATAAGATCTCAGTTAGCTCACTGATGACTTTAACCAGCTGGTGATGTTGAGGTATGCAGAAGCGGGTAAAAAAATAACATGTGGGTGTTGAGGAAAAGATGCCAGTGTGCTAGATCCTTTGGAAAACAAGCAGCAGTGGCTGTCGTAGTTTAATTGTGAGGCCTCAAAGTTTTGAGGCTGTTGTCTGCATGAATGCTACAATTTGAGTTCACAGAGAGGTACAGTGAAATACTTATGCTGCGTATCTGTGGCTTCGTGATTCTTATGGCGTGTGAATTTGAGCTATAGAGTGACTGAGAGAGGGATAACTCTTCACATGGACAAAGCTCTTGATATCCCTGCACAAAATGGGAAGCATTTCTTGGGCAGAAAAGGTAAGTGGAGCTAGAAGAGACAGACCTGCCTTAAACAGTAATTACGTAGCTGGATTAACAAGTAGTGATTTCTTTGCATCCAAGAGTTAGTTTGATCTTGGTGGGGGTTTTCTATGCCTGCAGAAGTCCATCCTGTGGAGTTGTGGGTGTACATTCAGTGCTGCTGCAGCAAAAGACTAATAATCAAGAACGTTCACGAATGTGAAGAGTTATGGTGTGTGTAACTCTTAATGCTGATTACAGCTCAGGTGAGAAAAATGGCATTCTGATGTTGCAGTTTAATAGTTGAGTTTTTTTAATAACACGCTGTTTGTTAATTTACTATCATAGCTACAAGACGCATCTTTCTGTTCTAGGCATACTGGGTAGTTGTTTTTCCTGTAAAGAAGTTATTTCACTTTGGGGAGTGGGAGGAGAAAAGCGTGCTGTGAGCATATAGAAATGTGCAAGTATGTGTTACTGGCTACGTAATGGCACAGCAGAACCTGTGTTATCCTCTCAGCAGAGCTGTTTGTACATTAAGATTGCCTGAGGGTAGCTTTGATTTCATTACGTGCCATATTTAAGGACAGTGTAAGCTTCAGTAACATGTTATGCTCTGTGTCGTTGGCATATGAATGCAGTACTTGAGTTGTAGTTAATTTCTAGTTCAAAAAATAATTACGATTGGAAAACAGTTAGTTGTTATGCGATCCTGAAAACAGATGAGTGAGCGACTCATAAATTTAAAAGGGGTGGTCAAGGTTGGAGTTAGCCTTTAAAAAAAAAAAGAC
>VXBH01006831.1:230029-261119 GCA_013400035.1 Rynchops niger | reverse complement strand
TTTTTTTTTGTCTTTTTTAGTATGGTATCCTGGTTAGACTAGCTGTTTTTAGGGTTCAGTTATTTTTCACTCAGGTTTTGCTATGGAAATATATTGCAGTTGTTTCAGTTGCGTGAAGCCTAAACAAATCATCCTGCTTGACTTAAAGGGATGCTTAGTATCTGACTTTAGTGCAGAGATTAAATTTAAATCAATAGGCTTAAAATATGGTATGTTTACAAAAAAAGCCCTATCTTGGAACAAAACAGAGTAAAACCCCGATTGATTGGAGACCTGCTTATTTAGTGTGTTTTTTTTTTTTTTTTTTAAAGCTGCTGGAAATGAAGCTTCTACTCCACTGATGTCGAGTTGTTTTGTTGCAATAGGGAGATAGATGTTGGTGATGTGGATGATATCAGGAGGAGGGGAGTGTGATTAGATGCAGTTTAGAAATGGTGTTTTCAGCAAGTTGTTAGGAAAAAAAAAAATCTAGCCGCTTCTTGGAGTGATAGGAGGTGTTAGGGAGCAGGATCTACAACGCGGTATTGTGCTTTTTATGTTGGTTTGCCAGCAGCATTTTACACAAGCTTTTATAATGTTGGTAGCTGTGCCCAACTGCTCTTTTCAGAGAGGCTGATGTATGAACAAAGGAGCAAACAAGATATGAATACTGTGGTGGCTCCTTTTTATTTATAAGTCTGCTGGGGCAAAGAATTGCTGTAAGTAACTGAAAAAAACCAAACAGATTGAAATATTAGCTGAGTATTCCTGTTTCAGTAGATGTTGTTTGTTTTGGGGATTTTTTCTCGTTTGTTTATTTGTTTGTGTTTTTTTAAACACAAATGCCTGTTTAGCTCACTGAACATCCAGAATAGTATGTTGACCTAGAGAAAAGTGAAGCTAGCCGGGATACAAACATCAGTTTTCCTTCTATGCCTAATGGGGATAATGATGGGCTTTTTTGTGGTGAAATTCTTGGAAATGTGTGCATGAAATGCACTGTGTCAGAGTTGATGGTGTTTCTCTGAATTCTAGGCATAAAGGGTTGCAATTGTATTTGGCATCTTAATTCAGTTAAAAGTGCATCTCTGAAAATGTAGATCAATTTAGGTATTGCATAAATTCGATAGATTAAAAAGTAAGTCTTTATGATTGAATTATCAAAAATCAGGTAATTATTTGAATGTGTAGATTGCCTTTTGTTCTCCCTATGAATGAGAGGCTAGTTCACTGCTTAAGATTCGAGGTAAGTGGAAGAAAATGAGTGCTCGTTAATTTTGAGTTCTTAGGCAAGTAGATTAAATACATTAACTATATATTTTTTTTAAAAAGCGATAATGGTATTATCAATCCCTGATACTGATAGTCAATTTTGGCCTGTTTCAAATATGTAACAGGATTTCTGTTTTAGAATGATGGATGTTATGTGGTCTTTTCTAGTGCATGCAATGAACGTTGTGGCGTAAACTTATTTTCATGACCGGCAGTACTAATGAAGCTTGTGTTCTAGTAGTTCTTTTAACAACAGAAGAGCTTGTAAGTCCTGAAGTTTGCCCCCTTCATCCCTGTTGCCAGTTGCTTTTTCTTTTCCCCTGTCCTTTATAACACTTGGATGGGCAAATGGATGTGGATGTGCCTACAGACTAGCTGGCTGCTAAGCAAAACTTAAAGTGCTGGTTTCTGTCTGGCCGTGCCATAGTGGGGATGCAATTAATTAGAGAGTTTTTTCTGATCCATCTGCGGGTTTGCACAAAACTTCCAGGAATGTTGGTTATTGCCGAGATGACTGTTGTGGCAGGCTTGTTTGAAATTCATTACGCACCAGAAGTTACTGGCATGAAATGAGAGGATAAGGGAATTGGGGAGGGGAGGAGAGGGGGAAGTGAGGTGAATTAGGGAAGTTTATTTTCTCTGAGAAACCATGTTAAAGAAAGAGAAAGGGAGTTCTGTCATCTAGTGCTAATAAATATTTCTGTCTGCATGATGAGCAGTTTCTCCTTTATGTTCATCTTTTTATTATAGACAACTGTTTTGGGGTGGACACAGACAAGTTCTTGGGAATTTGGCCCATCTTCCTGCAGATCTTCCTTTTTTTTTTTTTTTTTTGGAGCTATTTGGAAGCATTCTTAGTGATCAGCTGGTCTGGGAGCAGGCTTAAATACATAGGGGAACGTTCTTGTTATATATTACGCTAAAATGAATAAAAACATTAAGGAGCAGAATTTATTAGTGAGAAGATGCTGTTAAAATTTTAGAAAACCAAGCTTCTGTTTGGTTTGACATGACTCTTGGTGTGTCTGTGTTTATACCAGTTCTCCAACAAATGAATTCTTATCTAGAGTAAGCCTAATTCGTATTAGGGGACTGAAAAATGGTAGATCTTATTTGATCTCAGATATCTTGCAAGCGTTATATATTAAATTCTTTGGCAGATATTGTATATTAAACTCTTGATCCTACAGTCAGATTTCTTTACAGGGAATCACGGTAGTCTGAATGTGTGTAGGGGAATGGACGGTGGAATCCACTTAGTGGAGATTGTTAATAACACATGTCATGATGAATGTAAACTATATATATTTGTGCCTAAGGTAGGGGCATGTGAATGAGTTAGTGTAGGGTAAGTTGCTGTGTAACTTAATGTTAAATATAGAGCAATTGTTCACTCTCAATGACAGCAGATGTGAGAGATGCTGATTTTCTTTCTCTGAAGGACTGGTAACTTGAAGCAGCCCTGTTTACTTCTGTCCTGTAGTAAATAGATCTGGGCACTTAACACAGAGTGGCTGTGACTCATGGGACTTCATCTGTGCATTTATACCTGGAATAAGCAGTCTGTGCAGTGCTACTCATTCCGTAAGCAACCATCTATTACCTAAACTGACAAATTGTCTTGTTTTAGCTCATATCTTAAAAATTTTGACAAAGATATTTGTAATGTTGGCAATAGATGCTCTGGTGAAGAGAGGTTTTAAGTTTTCTTTTAAGTGAGAAACAGTTCAAAGCACGTAGAGACTGTGGGACAGCTAAAATGTGTAGCAAATAGGAGACTTTTAGTGTTAAGAGTTGCAGCTAAAGGCATTGAGTCATTCTTTAGATGCCAGAGATAGGTCTTTCCTACACTGCTGCTGAAATCACAGTGGTCTAGAGGCAGCTGTTAAGACTGTACTTTGTTTTTAACCTGAGCATTTGTGATAATTAGGTGGCTGCATTGCTATGTAAAGCAGGATGAACTAGACTTGAATTGTATTGGTGTGGTGGAATAGAGAATTAAACCAGAACATGATGGTTTCTGTCAAAGCCTACTGTTTTGGCAACCAGTTGAAAGAAAAATGGCAAGTTCAGTTAGTAATTAACTATGTATTATAGGATGCTAGGGGATCAGAAGCTTTGTTCTAAGTATCAAAGTTATTAAATAGATGTGTTTAAGGATTATGAATCTTCTTAAACAAATGCGTATATGACATTAGCCTGCTGATACCAACAATCACAAGGGACTAGAATACATGGTGTTGATGATGAAATGCCTATTTTGCTTGATTTCGGAGTCTCCATCCATTCATGCATGTTAACACGAAGTGTCGTGAATATGAAAGAAGAAAGTGATGGTACATCATAGAATTTTAAGTGCTTTAAGGGTTGTCTTTCTCCAGAAAATTAAACCCAGTAAAAAAATCACGGTGCTCAGGCAATTGGGACTTTTCAGATTTGCTTTGAATTAAGAAAGAGCACTTGGCATGTGGGAAGGTTCTTCAGGGTAAGTGCTTCATGGTGATAGTGTGGACACACATCAAGCACTTTTTCCTATACCTGCAATTGAAGAGTGGCTCTCTGAGCTTGGAAAACTTGGAATTGAAGGGAGCTCCTTTTCTTTTAAACTTGTGCCTTCCACTGCGTGGGAGGGTTGGTTTGTTGATTTTTTGGTTGTGTGTTTTTTTATATTGGTGCTCATCTGTTGTTTGGAAGTTTTTAATGCCCACAAAAAACCTTAATCCGTCTCTTGGAAGTCTACCTGTGTTCCTTTATAATTCTTCTTCAACTTGTTTTCCCATCCCCTCTGTCTGCAATAGCTTTAATGCAGGTATTTCACCTCTTGTTCTTGTATGATCTAGAATTGAGGTATGAACGTAGAAGTATGAAAAAATCTTCAAAGTATGGAAGTAGAAGTATGAATTTATGTTGGAGAAATTGCTTGAAACTTGAACACTTACCTGGTTAAGAAGATTCTGCAAAGAACACTTTGCCTTGCTCATTGATCTTGGTAAATTTAAAAATGGGAAAGCCCACAGGTTCTCTAGGTGAACAAAACACCCACAATTTAACAATAGTTGTGTGTTATTCTGGTACCGGATATCTCTGTGCCAGGATAGTGCATCATGTATAAAAAGGAATGCGATGTCTCTATTAGAGATCCTCTAATGAGGTTGGTGCAGGAGACTTAAATGCTTAATCCTCACTTTTACAAACTGGGAGTGAGATGCAGGAAATCTAATTTATGTCTCCAAGGTCATTCACTTTGACGAAACTTAATAGACCTGCCTCTGACTGTTCCATAAGTCACTGAATTATGCTACTTGCCTTCTAACGTGAACCCTTAAGATGAGAAACTTTACCTGATGATAGAATGGACCTAAAGGTATCTATACATTTTAAGATTTTTGAGAGTCCAATGCCCAGCTAGTAAGAGCAATCAGGAAATAAATTGGCTTGCTTTAAGAGTGATTTGAGCTGTGGGTTTGGTTTCTAATGTATTTTATATGTAAAACTTAAACTATAGGTTTATTATTATCACACCCAAGTTTATTTGATGTTACTGGGAACAAAAACCAAATGGGCATGATTTTAGTAAAGTAAAACTCATTTTGTCTTATTTTTTTTTGAGAACTTGATGTGATTTGCCCCTTGTATCTGTGATTAATCAGGGAAACCTCCTCCCCGCCCCCTTTTTTATTTGCAGTGTTTTCTGTGACTCAGTTTCCATGGTAAATTTTATATTCCCTGCTGCTTAATTCAGCTGAACTCAAGGCAGAAGCTATGGAAGTCTTTCAGAGGATGACAGTAGCAAAAACTGTTGAAAGCTGCTCTTGTGTTGGCTGGCCAAAGCTAGACTTAGGGTATTGTTTCAGAGGCTAGAATTTAAATCGAATGGAGTAAAAAGGGGCAAACATGGATAACTCAATGAAGGTGCGTGTTTGTGAAGAAACATGGATGGAGTGTGGTAGTGGAAGTAGTTCTCCTAAGGCAGAGATGCAAATAAAACAGCCTAATATCTGAATATAGGGAGCATGGACTTAGGGCTTTTCTGTTTATAGGCAGTCTCTTGGTGTTGGGAGGTGGTTGCAATGCATGCTTCTGAATAATATTTGGATTAGAAAAGGGCCAAGTCAACTGTTACCATATGCTCTTGAAAGAAAACTTAAGCAGAATTCAAGTTCTCTTCTGACCTGCTGAAACAGTCCTGGTTGCTGTTTGAATGTCTTCCTCAAAGTCTTGAGAGATTGTAGGAGCGCGGTAGGTGAAAAGATAGCAGTGCACATAGTCTTGTAATTTTAAGATTTTATTTTTATTGTTTAGGGAGGTGCTAGAATTACCAATGATCTTGCTATATGTCAAATGTCCTTTAGCAGGTCAGTAAAAATGTATGTGGCTTGTAACATATTTATTTTGTACCTCTGCTTATTTTTTTTTTCGTAATTATGCCAGTTTCCCTACTGTAGGTTTTGGGGTTCTACCTGATGTTGTTATTTTTTGGTGATTAATGTCAGCGTTTGAGGATATGTTTCTTTTTCTGTGATTCTCAGTCTCTGTCACAGCTTACCTTCCATGGCTGGCTTTGTAAAATACAGTTCCGTAAACAGTGTATCTCCTCATTCTTCTGGTTGGAAAAAGTCATTTGATTCCTATTTCCTGCTTCTTTTCATGTTGAATAGACTTAGTCTTTTATTGTTAAATTTTATTGTCTAACTGCATGCTTCTCTTTCCGTGTCTGTAATATATGAAAAATGAAACTGGCTCCACTTGTGTTCTCATTGTATGTCCCTTCTCTCCGTGCAGGCTTGCTTCAATTAATGAGAGCCCTCTTCTCTTCCCTACACTAATTATTCATCAAATAACTCCTTCCATAGCTTTTGTCCCAAAGTACAAGTTTAGTAAGATGTGGAAAGTAATTACTTTTGTGTATGTTTAGTGAGGTCTTCTGAGTCCTGGTAAGTTACATTCATACTTTTCCTCGCTGGGACTTTTCTGATGCCCAAATGCATGTTAGGTATTCTTGAATAGAAGCAAAGGCTGGGAGGGATTACTAATGAATGAGGCCTCTTGTTTGTAACATGCAGTTGAAATTAAACATGTTTGCTATATTAAACCCCAAAGATATTTTAATTAGGTCATATATTTAATTCCTGGAGATGATAAAGGGTCATGCTACAGGTAGACAACAAGAAAGACTGGAAGGATTGCATGTTGTTTATTCATAACAAGAATTTAGATGTTGTTGGTATTGAAATATTTGGGTTGTGTTCCAGACACTTAAAAAAACCCAAACCAACAAAAACACCACCACAACTTGCTGCGTGAACTTGAGCTGAACAACGCATTGCAATTGTGTCTTTCTGGTTATGAGAGATGTGATGATACTCTGTCCCTGTTATCAGGAGGCTTTATAGACGTTAAGCAATATGAAAATGCTAATTTTTCGTATCTGTTTACTTTGCTGATCTGAAAATGTATGTTAACTTAGTTATACGTTACATATTTCCTCTTTGTTCTGATCCAGAAAGAGCCAGTTAATGCTTTAAAAGCAACACAAACCAATCCTCCCAAGCCTAGCAGCTTGGCCACCCCCAAATACAGGGAGAACTTGACTTGATATTGCAGAACCATGAAAATCTGTGCTGTGGCAAACCTTTAGCTTTCTTTCTGTGGTATGTTATTGTTTGGTATAGAGGACCAGCAAGCTCTAAAAATAATGATGAAATGTGTGGAGATTATTTATTTTTTTAATGGCAGTTTGTGCCAGTGGGCTATAGAAACAATAGGTGAACTCTCAGGAACCTGTTGTTCTGTTGGCTAAGAAATGACTACACTTAAAAAATACAATTTGAGTAGCTCTCTTTTCAGTTTATTGTGGTTACTTGCACTTTCCGCCCCAGTGAAGAATGAAGTTCTTTTTCTATTTTACCATGTTAGTATTTTTTGTTCTTCCTGTTGGAACATAGCAGTGAGGTAAGATGTGCTTTAAAGTATGGATGTTGGTTTGATGTTGGGTTGTTTTTTCCTATATTGATGTCTGGAGATTGATATATATGAGGCGGTATATTTGCATCAAGGCACCAATGAGCTGTGTTCCCTGTGGCTATAGCTCATGGCTTTCTCACTGTATCTTTTAAATTAAGACATGCTTGTTCTTTCTCTTACTTCAAAGTCTAACTCTGATGGCAGCTTTCTGTTATATCTTTGCATTTGTTATTTTGCATCTTGATGTATCATCAGTGTCCATTTGGTATTATTTGTTCATATCAAAGTAGTTAAGGATTTTCTCATAACGGCAGCTGTAGAAGGTATCAGTTTCTTCATTGAATGGAAATTATTCTTATTTTTAAAATGCCTGTTCTATTAGCTACCAAATTTGAGTTACATTAAATTTTCTTCTTAAAGTTTTAGAATAAATTTCTAGCTTGCTATTTTCCATGGTTCTCAGAACTGTTTTCTGCTATAGTTCTTGTCCTGAATTGAGTTTACCTTTAAAATCAGCTTTGTAGGAATTACTGTGACTTCTTACTCCCTGGTTTACTTATTTGTGCTTTTAGCTGAAAATATATGCCTTGATGCTTTGTAATAGCAGGATGTCTCAAGGTATTACTAATGGAGAGCTCCTATACTTAGTCTCCCTCTTGTTACTAATTGACTATTTGCTCTTTCAGAGGACAGTTCTGAATCAATACTGGAAATACATTGAGTAACATTCTCTCTACCTCCTTAAAGTGAATGAAATTGCGATTTTGCTTTCAGGTGTACAAAGGTGAAGATATAAATGTTGAATGAGCCTTCCAAGATGGAAAGAGGTGGTGTTGCCCATTAGTGAGCTAAGGAAAGCCAGAAGGTTATTCCTATGTACATGTTTGCTTTTAATAAAGATATGTTCTTTAGAATCTAGTTCAGTAGGAACATAATTTGAACCTAATTTAAATATGATTCTTTAAAATCAGTCTGTGGCTCAGTAGGTGTATAAAGAAGAAAAATTGTATTCTCTCTAGCCTGCTTTCCCTCCTTGTCCCCAGGTGAGAGGAAGGAAGGGTTCCAGAGAAGAAAATTAGTCAGAAGAGATTAATACTTGCAGTGCAGAAAACAGACTGATCGTTCTGTGATCTTAAGTTTCTGTTTGAAGTCCAACCAGGCCTATTCTCTGTGTGGCTGGGTGTATTTTTTGAGCTTGTGTAGCCTTTTTGTCTGGTCTGTGATTAGAAGAGGTGGCGGCTGTAGTGAGCTGGTGTCCCAAGTAAAACCGAAATATTCCTTAAGCTCTAAAATAAAATCTGGCATACAAACAATTATCAGAGAATGTATCTTGGGGTACGAGGGTTTCTTTCTCCTTTTCTGAAGGTACTTAGGCATGTGTATGAGTTATTGAATGTGACTTTTTTCTTTTTTTTTTTTTTTGAGAGACAAAATGAAGACAATATCCATTGTGTTCATTTTCCACACTATGACAATACATAAAGACACCAGACTTAAAAGATACCTTAAAAGTGTCTCTTTGCTGTAGCAGCAGATCCCTTGTCTTCAGCGTTTAAGTTCAGCAAATGCCTTGGTGATAAAAAGCATTTTGAATTTTGAAAGTAGTGGATTTTCATGTGGGAAGAACCTATTTGGGTAGCATCACTTACACATCCCTTTGAGATTGTTCCCTGCTTAGTTCCTTGATGTTAACAATTCTCAGGTCATCAGTTCCTACTTGCAGAAATAGGACTTTAGGGGCCAGTCATCCTTAGCACAGTCTGACTTCTGTAGCTGTGGAAAAATGTCTTATGTTCAAAAGACTGCAGATGCGAAGCGTTTGTCAGAAAGAACTTGCAGAGCATGGTACATGGCCAATACGCTCGCTGTAGTGACTTGATTAGCTATGAATTTGGACTGCAGATAAATTGTCTGTCAGGGTGGACTCGAAGTGTTGTCACTATAGCACTGAACAATTTTCTACTTTTTTTTTTTTTAAACTACTGGTATCAAAACAAACCTCTACTACTACTGGGACTGAACGCTGCAGAAGCTTGTATTGGGAGTTTTCACATTAGTGAGAAACTGCTTAGAGATAAAGGGCGTGCAGAAAGTCTGACATTTGGGGGTAGCACTGAGTAATGAAATACATAAAATCATTTAAGAGAAGGAAGCTGCTGTACGCTATTACAGAGCAACATCTAAAGGAGTCAGTTTCAAAATGTGAAAGGACTTCCTACGAGAAGTAGCACCCTTCCCCAATCCCTTAGGAGCTGGATATCCATCTGAATTATGTTTGTTCATTATGATTAGTTGAGTATATTCCTGAAAAAACAAAGGCTTTGAATAGTCTTGCTTTTTTGATGATCCTGAGCTTGAGGAAACCCATGTTTCTCTGTAGTGGTAACTCATTTAACTGTGTCTAAAATTTGATGCTGCCTTGTAGGAGGCAAAAATATTTGCTATGCATTTAGTTCTCAGGGAAGTGTCATAGCTGAAACGTGTTTAAAGAAATCTGCATTAGGTTAAAAGGTTCAATTTTGCTTGCTTGGGCACATATCCCCTCCACCCTGGGAAATTGTTATTTTCTGTGTGAAAAGAGCCCATACAGTGCCTTTCATCATGCCAGAGTCTAATCCAAAAGAAGATTATATGGAAAACTTACTGGTTTGGGTAGTGTGCCTCTCAACAAGAAGAGTGTCAACTCACCGGCAAATCACTTTATTCTGTGTGTGTCAGGATAGTTTATTACAGATATATTTACTTTTCTATGTTAGAGAGAATTCCGTTTGTGACTTTGAATAACTGTAAACTGGAGAATTACATGGCTGAAATCTTTGAGGTGAGAAATTGATTCAGGTTTGGAATACGGTTTGATTCTGTGTTGGTGACAGGTTTGACTGTTAGCATCGCATAGAATGGTAGAGTAAAACTTTGTACTTCATGGTCAGAGTAGGGAAGAGATGGATACATACATCGCCTCTTGCATGTCCACTCTGTGGCTGGTGTTGACCCAACTTGGACTACTTATTGCTTGCCACAGGTATGAGGCAGTGGCTGTGGTAAAGGCAAGCAGAAAAAGCTTTCCGGAGACTTTCAGACAGTTTGAAATATTTCAAACTGGGTTTAGAAGAACGGGGAAGAGCTGTGGTGATGATGACTAGGGGAGCTTGGGAGCGCAAAATCTATTTATGGAAACAAGCCAACTCTTAAACAACTGTAAAGACTTGTCTTCTGATCGGCTTTTTAATGTGAAAAGAGCTCTCCAGTTTGAATTACAGGGCTCTGCTTAAATGATTACATGAGGTATGTTTAAAAATAGCAAATGTATTTTATGTCCAGTCAAGTAAGGTTCTTGGCATTCAAAACGCAGATGAAATCTATGTTGACTTGCATCTGACAGCCAAGTGGCTCCAATTCCATATTTCTTGAAGGAAAATTGCTTTTTTCTAAATTTTAGATTAATTCCATTGTAGCCTGTAACAAAGAATAATCTTGTACTGGATTTTCTTTAAAAGAGTAGGATCCATAACTCTGCAAGCATGCTTCAGTTCAGCTATTTAAAATATGGGTTTTTTAATGCTTATGCTAAGGCAAGTTATAATTTGTGAGTACTGTTTTTTTCAGTGTGAAATGGTCTGTTGAATGCTTCTTTAGCTTGTTTCTGTGCACTTCAGTTTGCCAGATTAACAGAGCTATTAATAATAGCCACTCTTGCTTTCTCAGCATGAAGGAGCTGGTGAGCATGGAGCTATATGTAGTTTGTATTTTTAATTAAACTTGTACTGGGATTATCTTGTATTACCAGTTACCTTCTAGAAGATTATGTTCATAAAAGGTTCATGAGTTGTTAAGTGGAAGAGATTAAAGTGATTGTTGGCACGTTAGTAGAACTATTTGTTGCCTACGCAGCATTTGTTCATAGCTTTTATTTGCCAGTAATGGCAGACAAGTAAAATGCAAGCATCTGAATTTTAAAATCTGCATTAGCTGACAAAACCAGGCTGTATTTCGGAATGATTGTCGTCTTTATTACTATTATTTTTTAATGTGATGTTTAGTTGTTTAGAAATATTGAGTGGAAGAATAGGTTGTTTTTTCCATGTTTTTGTGTACTGTTACTTTGTGATGATCCTCTTAATGGTGTGACCCGAGAAGTATTTTGTTAAAGAATGTAAAACCACTTAAAGCATGGAAGGCACAAATGAGCATAAAGGACTGATGAACAGATTCTGGAGAAGATAGCTTCCATTATAGTGGACTTGTAAATCCTTGCTGTACTGGTCAGTTAGTCAATATAGGAAAGGCATTGAAGGAATCCTGCGCTTAGATAAATAAGATGTTGAAATACGGTGCTTGGTATTATTATATGTGTCTAGATCTGTTTAGAATTAACTGTGAAATACGTTGCTGCAGTAATGAAGAATCCAGTGGGTGTCTCTGCTGTTATCAAAATCTATTAGAGAGTTTAGCTGTGCGTGAATGCCTTTCATTGTTATGCATTCGATTCATCCTAGAGCAGTATAAGTAAATGGCATCCATTCTGTGTCGATATAAACAGTGCCTATATGCTTTACAAACAATGACGTTACAGTTTGAGTAAACATCTGTTTAGCTTTTAATAATGGATGCCAGGCTGGTTGTAGAACTTTTAGACACGGTTGCATGTATTTCGGCTGCAACAAGGAAAAGCAAATATGGGAGATGATATGGCAAACTTTTACGTTGTCTGATTATGCACAGATACACTGTGGAAATGCGACCTATTTTTTTTGAAAGGTAATCAATGGGATGAATTCTTGTGTGTAGAGTGACTTGTTAATGGATATAGTAAAACCAGGTTCTAGGACATTCTATGATGCTACAGAAATGTATCGCACTATTCTGTTCTGTACATTGCCTTCTAAAAAATATGTTTCCCTCCCATTTTTAACAGGAAGTTCCCTTGTAGTTCTTTGAATTTGTGTGGGCTGGGGGGAAAGGAGATCTATCTGTACAGGAATAGATTTGAGTCAGTGCATCATAGCAGACTTGCGCCAGCATCGTGTGATATTAATGCTAAGCCCACTGAAACGATGACTGCGAAACTTGACATTACCACTAACTCTTCCACGTGCTAATACGCTTATCTCAAATTTGGAGATGTTTGAGATGATTAAGAATCCTAATCTTAATTGCTCTTTGGTTGCCAAAAGTGTATTCTCTTAACAATACGTCCAATTTATCTTCATCCGGCTTTCCTTCTGCCCCGTAATGATGGTTGCATTATGTTGTCAGTGTAAGCATGTGCCTAGTTTACTGAATTTACAGAAAGACTTTGTGTTATGTGATGGTATCTAGAGGTCATGTATTGAGTGAGATGTGTGTGAGGTTAATTTGAAAGCTTATAAAGCAGTGACCATTCCTAGTGTTCTGCTCTGAACTGTGAAAACACTATTTCTGTCTGTAGCAACCTGCAAAACCAGATTTTCATTGCAGAACTTCTGATGAATGCATCACTGTTTTGAAATGTAACTTGTGTTTTTTTAATATATACATGATAGCTAGTCACCACGTGGTGGCAATTTTCTCAGTAAAGGAATTTATGTGGGTAGAATGTCTGATCTCTCTTTGCTCAAATATGAAGAATGCAAGCATGCTTTACGTTAGGCATATTAGTTACATTGATAACTCTGTTTTCCAGATGTAGTGAGTTCATGAAGGGGGTATATATCAGAAGAGACTATCAAGAAATTAACATTATATCTGTCTTTGAATTTAGTATTTCATGCATGTCTAGCTGGTAAAATGCTAAATGCAATTTTTTCAATTAGGAAGGCTTAGGAAGGCTTAGAGATTATATTCTGAGATTCTAAAATAAGTACTATTTAATACATAGTGCAAAAAGAGAATCTGGTTTCTTAATGTAAGAACACAAAAACGGAACCAGCTGCAAGGTTATGCCACCCTGATGCAGCTTTGTCGCTATGTTTTTAGCAGCAAATGAAATATTGATACTTCTTTCTCCCGCCTCACCTTCCAGTATGCTCTTAAAGGTTTTGCAGTTGTGTTTAAGTTTTTATAGAACAACCGATCAAGCTTTTGTAATTTTCTTCACTAGGTCTTCGTGAATATTAAGAGTTAGCGTTTGTAGTTGAGGGGGGAAAAAAGCTGTATGAGCAGTTTTATTCTATACATAGGTGAATCTGTGAACAAGAAAACTGCAGAACTTTGTAAGCTCAAATGAAACATGTTCATATTGGTAAGAAGAAGCATGACGTCCCTCGGCTGCAGCGAAATCATACCCAAGATCAAGTAAACAGTATATGAAATGAAACTAGTAAAATGGAAAATAAATGTGTAATTATATCACAAATGAAAGACAGATGTTAGGAACCCAGGGATTATGAGGGCTGGTATGTAAACCATGCAGCAATGTGATGCTTGTTTGAACCATATGTTAGCTCTCAAGTGTGAGTTATATACCACTGAAATGGTTCAGGATACTGGGGAAAAGTTCTTAAGCTTCTGAGGATTAGGGAAGTAGAGAGGTTAAGAGATTTATAAGTCTGTCAGAATATTCCGCTAGGACTGGAGACACTGGAATTCAGTAGGACAGTGAGCTGCCTACTGCAGAAAATCACTAGGCTCTGATGGCAGGGATACAGGTAGTCTGGCTCACGGTACTAGCAAGGTCGTGAAGAGTTCTGATTTTGTCACTGTTGGCTTCTGAGCCTAAGCAGCTTCACGTAGCTCTTGAGATTAGTTTAGCCCATCCCCAGATACCTCACATCTAGCAGCTAACTTGTGTTTATGAAATGGATTCACTAAATGCTCTTCCCTTACTATCAAAGAAGCTGAAATTTCACAATACTTAACAAGTTCTTTTTACTGAGCTAAAGGTGACACTGTGCAGCGTTGTAACTAAAGTGGAACTGGAGGATCACTGAAAATGCTTTTAGGTCCAGCTGTAAGCTCTATAAAATACTTAGTCTGCTAAATACTGATGTCTTCGTTTAGTCCTTATTGCAGTGGAAATTAAATCAGTGGGAAGTATTTCACGGACTGGTCCATACTGACCCAAATATTAGCAAACTGATTATTTTTTTATTTCTGTAAGTTGTATTGCCTTGCTTTTTAATTTTTTTTAGAAAATACTGTAGCAAACTGACTGCTCAAGTTGTCAACCGCAGGCTGAGCAAAGACGTGCTAAGGTGACATGACTGGAAGTGCAGCGCTTTCTCTTCTGATGTATTGTTTGGCTCTTGTATGTATGAGTATGTGTGTTTTTGCAGCTTTATGTCTAAGTGACAAAGGTTCAAGGTTTCTAAGGTGCGCAGAAGATCACTCATTCTGTGTGCTTTTTAGCTTATTGTAACTTGATGACAGTGTTGAATTGAGTGCTATGAGAAATTGGTTCTGATGTGAATATTTTTCCCCTTTGTACTTCGTATGTTGTTCTGCTCACCTCCTCTCTTGCATTGTGGAAAGCAGGTATCAGACAACCTGAAAATTAAGTTCGACTTGGCTCAAGTTGCCATGGGATAGTTAGTCTTGTAGAGGCCAAATTAAAATCAACACTGAAAACATTCTTTTTGGTTTTGTAGTGGTTTATCTACATGTGCCATTGAGGTGGGATGCAGATTGGAACGTCTGTAGCGATACCCTGTGGCTTCCCTATAAACCTGTAGTTCTAAGAACTTGCTTGACTTCTGTAGACACTTGCTCTTCAATGTCAAGCTCTGAAAAGCCCACTCAGCAGGGAGATCTTGTCTGAATTGTGGGTGTTGATCTTTCTGCTTAGTTTGTTTGCTCTTCTGCAAGCAGTTTGTACAAAGAGTACCTATGACATAGCTTGCTTTTGGTTTTAATTTGATGCAGGCTTCCCCATCTGTCTTCCTGCAAATTCCCTTTCCTAGTTTTTTGTTGGTTTGTAATATAGAAGGATGAGTAAATACTTCTAGGTGGTGAAACAGAGTCCAGTGCAATGTTTCACATTTAAAAAAAATCAAATGAAACGAAATAATAACTCTTCCTGATAAGGAAGAATGCAAAGGCCTTTGGCAAAAATCAAAGGGGAAAGATCGCACTTAATTTGGAAATTAACTATCTGCAGTAAACTTGAGTCCATCAAGAAATGATGCAGCAATAAAGTCCCAATCTTTGATGTGTACTGAGGCTGGGTAAAGGATGCTTTTAGTTACATCCAGTTGTGAGTAGCACTGGCTTTCCTAAACAGCTGTTGTTAAGCTTTCGTAACTGTGGCATGAGTTCATCAGTGACTGCATCATTGGGAATGGAAATTGCACTTGACTTAACTTGAAGGATCAGATCATTGACATTCAAGGGAGAGAATGCAGTCGATACTCCCCAATTCTAATAAAACTTGGCAGCTTTACAGTGACAGCCAAGCATCGTGCCTGGAGACTTTCACATTTACAGATTTGCCAGTAATAAGTCTGCTGACCTTGTTTTTCTAAAGAACTATAAGCATTTGTGTGATGCAATGGGTGGTTGCTGTAAGACGGGTAGTTCATCTCCAGCTGGCTCCTAGTCTCTTGGATGTTCTTACTGAATAGTGCGGAATGGCGGGTATGGTAGTGAGGAGAGTTTCGGTATTCCCCCCAATTTGGATATGAATGCCTGCAGACTAAAGCCCACCCATTGTTGCTTTTTTGCATTAATTCTCCTGTGTATCAGTGTGCGTGGAGTAGACTTCTCTACACCTTGCCTGCTGGAAGCTGGCTGCTGGGGTGGAGAAGGGTGATGGGGTGTGAGAAACCACTGCTCCAAAGCTGCTGTGAAGAGACAGGAAAGGAAATGTATAGCACCGTGACAGAATGCTCTTCTGAAGCAGCATGAAGAGAAAATAGTCATATTCTGTGACAGTGGAATCAATAGGGCCTCTGTTGAACCGAATGAGAATTTTTATCTCTTGAGGCTATTGTTGAGGGCAGACTGAGGCAAATGTTTAATGGGATCATGCTTTTGAAATAATTCTATAACTGTAAGGGAGAGGAACATGCTTTTAAAAATTGAGCGAGCAATTAGGAAAAGGAGGTTAGTCGCCACTTCTGTAAATGGTTCCTTTTGTCACAGTTGAGTACTCAGTATTTGAACAAGCATTGGGGAGTTAGCCGTCAGAGCAATCACAGATTTTGTGTTTCTGTATTTATGTTGTGACTTCAGACTTGGTGTGTGGTGATTTACGTGTCTGTAAAACATGGATGTCTGTCCTGAAGGAGGCTTGAGTATAGAGGTAGAACTTCAGGTTTCAAAGGGAATACCTCTGCAAAATAGAATCTCAGACAAATATGATTATGTACCAGCATCTCTTTCATTCTTGAATTTTGGCATTTAATTTGTCCCACAGGATGACTTTGAAAAGTATGCAATTCTCAAAGTGCTGGTTGACACTGCAGACATACTATACTAGAACTTTGCAATCTAAAGGCTGTAATTGACTGCAAAGGAATTCATAAATAGTTAGGAACAGTAATGGTAACACAGACTACCTAGTAAGAATGCAGTGGTACATGGGAGTAGTGAGAAGTGGGCTATTCTAAGTCTTTCAAGTGCAGTACCTGTTTTTCCTGGTGCAAAGCAGATGACAGAGTAACAAATGATTCAGGAGTATAACGTACACATGCATGAAGTGTTATCGTAAACTGTACTTGAATATTGGCAAACTGATACTTCTGCCAGCTCATTAAGTTCGTGGTATTTTTTTAAATTTTTTTGTTTGGTGCAAAAACTTGAAATGTGTGGATGCTCTCTTTTTGTTTTTGACAAAATAGTTGCGGATAGTATGGTGTTTTGGCTAGGCACGCAGCTCACAAACTTCAGAAGGAAGAGTGAGAAATTCCAGCTTGAATTTCTTGTTTATAGAACACATGTGTGCTCATGTTCTTGCTCTCACCGCCTTCATGCATGTATATATGCACATATATATAGCTGCAGTATTCATTATGCAAACAAGATAAAAATGAGTGCTCACTGGATTGCTAGGGTTGTTCATGCTTCAGCAAATGATTCTGTCCTACTAGTTTTGTTTAAGGTGGGAAGTGTTTACCTGGGTCACTTGCCAAGTTTGATACTTTCTTGTTTTGTTTTTAAAATGCTTGCAGTACCAAAAGCCTTTGTACATCTTTACTTCAATTACTGTAGAGGGAACCAGGAAAGAAAAATGCTTTTGTAAAAAATGAAAGAATAGCCTGAGTTTCAGAAATACTAAGCTGAAGTGATTTATTTTTTTCCCTTTACCTTGTCAAATTAACACGATTGCATGTTTCACTTTTTATGCTAAAGAGTTTCTGATCTTCAAAGGCAACTTTCAGAAAGACATGCTGGTTCAGCCAAGGAGACTAATATTTTAGAAGGAATATTACCAGTAATAAAAAAGACAGTTATGATAGTTTGCATTAATTTTAATAACTTTTTGTACAGCTCTTGAGTCAAGATGTGAGGAATTAAAGGGAAACACGGTTCTTAGTCTGACTGCAGTGTATTTATACCTGATGCATAGCATTATCTCGCAGAGATGTGTCAAAAGGCTGCACGAAGCCTTGTTGTGTGGCTTGCTATAGTAGTGCTGTAACAGAGCTGGGAGTTAACTTTCTAATCTCTGTTTAGGAGTCGCATGACCCTGTATTTGTATTGTTCCTATTTGTGATCTCTGCCCCTCAAATGGAGACAAATGCTATGAAATTTATCTGATTTTCAGTAGCATCGTGTTTAGTAGAGGGTAAAAAAGTAATGTGGTTTGTGGTGCTTAAATTCTCTATCCCGTCCATCAGAGTTTGGGGAAGAGGATAACCCTTGTTTTTTCAGACATTTTTTGTGGTCAAATTAATATTCATTTGCCAGTTTTGGTATACCTGCCTTGCACCATAAAGTAACGTGGCTGATGTAAAATGCTTTCCATTTAATTTTCCGACGTTGTACCAGCAGGTCAATGTTAGTAATCCACCGTGCAAGTTGATTCGTTGGCAATATGGGGGCCAGAAATATCAGCTCAGTTTCTTCTGGTAGGATAGTGTAATAGTTGATCATATTTTCCTTCTTTTAAGATCAAGTGGAGATTGATATGGAAACTTGTGAGTCTTGATTCCTTTTACCTCTTCAGATTCAGACAATAGCCAGTAAACACACTGGGCTCCGAGTACTTCTGGGACTCCAGTTTGTCTCAGAATAATTTAAGAGATGGTGAATGTAACAGACCTAATCAAAGACATGCAAATAGCACAGTGAATATTCATGCAAAAATAATAAAAAAAATTTAAACTTAACTGCGTTGTTAGAAACAACGTTTTATGCCTGACTGAGAAATTTATCTAGTGATAGTGGTAAACAGTATTCTTGACTTAAACTTGAGTAAAAGCTTGTTTTTAGTTTCTTAGTAACTTAACTTACAGGTTTCCCATAATACTGCAAATAGAACGTAAGGAAAAAAGGGGGGAGCAATGATTAGAATATATTTTTTTTTTTCCCTGAAAGCCTGTTACCTGATGGGATGAGTGAAAGAAGCATTGTGAAATGGGATGAGAGGAAAACGAGAAAGAAATGGGTCTGTCTCGTCAGAAAGTCAGAACTCTTACAGCGGAGGTTGGATGGTTCAACATTAAGGTGCCTTCCAGTGGTAGGGATGGAATGGCTTGGAACTGGTGGGGAAACAAGAGAGAAAGAAACTAAGAGCTGCCTTCCCTGCCTCCCTCCCTCCCTAAAAGGTGCAAGTATTTCTTTTATGTGCGCTAAATATTGCTTAGGAATAAGAGATCCTAATACATCCATCTGCCTCTTCATGAAGTCTCAGTTATCTACACAAGGCATAGTTTCCAAAAAGATGTAGTATCAGAAACAAATGTAGGTCTTCCGTTTTAAGTATGGGGTAGAATATCTGAGTTCCTGTGAAATGTCAAATTTCATTTATCACGCTCACCATCAATAATGCACCAGATGTTTTGACTGCATTTAGTTTTGCATTAAATTAAATACAGGCGGGGGTGCAGGATGTTCATCTTTAACGCTGCCAAAGCTGGTGCTGTTGACAACTACTTTTTTGTGTTCTGTGGGGTTTTTTTTTGGTGTTGTAATTGTGTGTGTGTGTAGCTTGTGTGTTTATAGGTGTCTTGCTTATATTAAACAATTGCTCTAAAATTAGTTGGCTTCATTCAGATAAGCTTATACAACTAATAACTGCTTTGAACAAATTTTTTTATTCCATCCTGTCACTCAATTCTTGCATTATTAGCTTAATAAGTAATTGCATTCCCTATCTGCAAGTGAAATACTTGCTGAAATGGAGGTAAGGTTCTAAATGGTAATAATTATATATAATACTTCTGTTGTAAGGTAAGCAGAAAACTTCAAATGGGTTGTATCTCGTACTTAATAACACCTTTGTCTAAAATGCAATCCCCAGCGGTTTGTTAGTGTGTAATACACAGCCTCCGTAAATGCTAACTAATGCATTTGGAATTTTCACTGGGAAGAGCTGATAGCAGCTACGCGCTGGCTGTTGGGAAGCGTATCTGCAATGTGATTCTTAGCGACGTGTGGAAGCAGTAGGGTAATTAAGATGGCAAACCTTGGAGATCTAACATCCCCTCCCTCTTTCCTTAGAAAATCAGCTACATCATTGAAACAAGACTTGAAAAGCACGCTCTGAAGCCAGAACAAACACCCTGAAATTTTTATCATAATGTTGCTTTTAAAAGTCCTAAATGTCCTCTATTTAAAATGAAATTCTTTTGTATTAACCTGCTTTCATATGCTAGCTTTCACCAGACTGCAGAATTGCCTGATTTGACTTTCTAATGTAACTGTAATGAATCTTCTGGGAAATGGAGCGATTGAATGCATATACTGTGCAACTCCATTGTAAAATATTCTGTCAGATCTGCTATATTTCTGATTTTATTTTTTTTTTTAGGGGAGGGGTGTCCCCGTCAGGTATTAAAGCCTAAACCAAATGTATTCTCTAGGGAACTTCAGGAGCTCAGTGTGTAATATTGCCTTGATTAAATATATTTTCAGCACCACATACATAAATACGCCGGGCAATAGTATTACAGTTATATTAAATTCAAAGGCGTGTATTTGGAGAGAAAAGAATAAAGATGAAAATTATTGGCAGATAGTCTTGTAATGGGCACAAACAGAACTGCTCGGTGTTATGCATGCACAGATAGCAAGGTGAAATATCTGGCAGCCCAATAAAGGCTCTATGCATCTGTGTATAATAGCTCATAAGGACACTTCTGTAGGCATTGTTATCATGTAAGCACTATATTCTGCGCTTTAATGTAGCAGCTGGTGAGCTTTTTAAAAGGGATTTCTGTGATACTTTTTTTTTTTTGGTAACTGATGTATCCATAGTGTTTGTAATTGCTATAATATGATGTTGTTTTATTTGTGTGAAGGAAATTGAACACTGGAGTTTAATAATTAAGGATTTATTAGTTAAAACCTCATGTCATAATTAGCCAGATGCTGCTGTGTTGAAACAGTTAGCTGCAATTAGTGTTTTTAAATAGAAGGGTCTTGCATTTAATGCTGTATAGCATTGACTTTGAAGATTTCAATCTTTAGAACCCACTGAAGCTTAGTGTTGAAGGTAAATTTTCTTGTTGTTATAATGAAAGGCAGTAATCTTACTGAAATGCCAGGCTAGGTAAGTGAATTTGAACAGTTTAAGTTTGGTTTGGGTTTTTTTTCCCCCTAATGTGACGTTGAGTGTGGAATGTGTGGTGGTAGGTTTTTTTGTCTGTCTGATTTCTTTAAGCAAAAGGTATTTCTCTAGTGCAATGTGTGTGTGTATGGACATTTTTTTTGTGATGGGTTTTTTTTCGTGTTTGTTTGGGTTTTTTCAAAGCTAGTAAAAGGAAAACTGTGGCTGGATTGTTCTGTTTTAGCCACAGACAATCCAACCACATAGGCAAGCATCTGATAATACGTATGTAGGAGATCTATAGGTATTGGGGATGAAGGATGCGTGGGACAGGATTTTTAAAAAAGTGTTAGTTTTTTGTCATGGGCAGGTGTTTTTTAATAATACCAACTTGAGTGGTGTGATGAAGCGTACGATGGGTCCTCCTGAGAGAGGATGATTATACTGGAGAGATATCAAACTATGAATCATTTACACTAACCTCTTGTGAAGCACAGCTTGCATTTTTAATGAAGGATGATTGCATTTCATAAACAGACCTTTAAAAATTAAAATAATATTGATCCACTTTCATGCAGCTCTATTAAAACAGTAAGCTATGTATCTGCTTCTAATAGCTATAGGACAGATTATTTTTAAAAATATACCAAGGGTGTGCATAAACTCTAAATAGAGGGTATATTTTTCTGTTAAAATGCCTTTTTATTCTGCAGCTGTACTTGCACAGCGTCTGACTCATGAACAAAAAGACCATTTGAAAAATATTGCATATACCCTATGTGAAAAAGAAGGGAGTCCAAGTATCTAATACTCAGCTTAGCACCCAAAAGCCATCCCTTTCATGCTTTTGTTTGAGGTCTAAAATGCCTGTTATTTGCACTCTTTCCTCCCAGGGAAGGCCACATCCAAATACTCTTGTCTATTGTCTGTGGTGGCTTTTAGGGTGGTGTATATAGTCTTGGGTTTTTTTGATTCCTGTATCTTTGGGCTTCCTATGTCTTTAAGATGGCTATTGGGACAAGTAGAGATGGCCAGTGTGATTCCTGAGCTGTGTTCAACTTGGAATGCTGTGGTGTGTAATTCTCTGGAATCTGTATCATGTCGTCCTTGGGGTTTTGATGTACTGGAGCTTTTGGGCAGCCAAATTCCCCAGGGGCAGGAGGAAGCAAGCAGGAAGGTGGAGTGAGAAAGATGGTATTCCTCAAACTCTGTGTCAGTATTTTCTGTTACCCTCTTTTCTCTCTGGTTTCCTTCCATATAAAATTTAATTCCTCAAATCCATTGTAGTACACTGACTTGCATCTTCCTGTCTCTAAAACGAGTTAGATACAAATCAGCCTTTTGTCAGGGCGACAGCCTTTTGTCAGGGCTTCAGCATCGGGAATTTATTTTACATGTTCCAAGCGTACGTGGCAAGTCTACTTGCTGTTTTATCTACAAATGAAATTTTTCTACCAGTTGTTGCCATTTTCCATTCTGTTTTTGTAATCATCATCTCTTATAAAATGGCTTTATTGTTCGCTGATCAGGTGTATCCTGACATAAATAAAACATTGGCAGTAATTGGCTGTGACAGATTTTCAGCACTCCCTCTTCTCTCCAGCGTGTAGAGCTGCTGACAGTTACAGGAGGCAGCTACGGAACCCAGGCCTCCCATAGCCGAGTCCCGGGGGTAATTGGCTTTGACGGCTACTGGTTGCTGCAATAATGCTGATCCATGAGCTTGTGTGAGCTGCATAATGCCTCAAGGATTTTGTACCCATCAATATGTCCTCAGCTTGAATCATTTTTTTTCCATACTTTTTCTGTGGCAGTTTATTAAAAGAAATGCTTGCTACATTTACTGTGTATTTGGTATCTACACAGCCTCAGCTGTCATGGTATATGAAAACACTATCCTGCAATTCTGTACAAAACTCTGTGTGTCTGCAGCTGATACAAAGAAAATTTCTCCTGCAATTGGCAGAAGATCCTTGCGGTTCAAGACTCTTCTTTATGTAGGTACACTGATGTTTTAAAATTATCCGTGATAATAAAACGTGATAGTCTGTTGGCAAGAGCACAACTGCTTTTGTTCGTAAAACTTAATAAGTGGTGAGAGCAATCTGAAAATATGGAAAGGCAGAGACGTACGTGCTAAGTGAGAACCAACAGTTTGTCTGTTATAACCACATGTTTGCTATCTTAACTGATAACTCGGATATCTTTTGCAGTGTCTGGTGGAAAAAATAACTCATAGTTGGTGGTATTGATCACACTTGATCTTATTAGGACATTCTGAGAAATGTAAATTGCAGCAAATCCACCTTGGTTGGATCCTAATAAACTGAAAGACCAAAGTTATTGGGTTCTTAACCAAAATTGGCACATAGAGCTGAAATGCACTAAGGGGAGTTCTTAAAATGGGATTACTTCTTAGCTAGAATTACTGCTTGGTCATCACTTAAAGCAGAATTTTTGCAGATAAAGTGTAGGCTACAGTAATTTACTACCTCAACAGTTATCGTGGTTGTTTTGGGGAAGGAAGTTGGTATAAATATCCCTGTGTAACTTTGTTCTCGGCTAATTTTAAGGCTCTCTGGTTAGGATATCTGTTCTAAAGGATTCCAGCAGTAGTTCGGGGAACACTGTACAGGAATCCAAGGCTACAATGGCTGGGAAGTACCTGCTCCTGAAAAGGATACTGCAGCTTGCTTAAAATAAAATCCTTTTGGCACACATCAAACCAGCCTGCACCTGTAGTGGGATCTGGATGAGTAATGCATCTTTAAGGATGACAGTGACTCAGGGAAAGGTCAGGGATTTCTTTTGGTTATGTTTCAGTGCCAGACTCTGCTAACTCACTAGAATTATTTTTTTTTTTTTTTTAACTTGTCTGTGGTGTATGGGTTGGTAATCGTGCAGTACCACTGTGTTTTGAAGAGTCCTCTGGGGCAATATCATATAACTCATAGTGGATATTCTGCATCTTTATTTTTAGAAACAAAACACCTCCCAGAGAAACAAACCCTCTGGTTTAGTTGTCATTATAGGGAGGTCTGGCAAAATTTTAAGTTCCTTGTTTTGTGGACTCAGCTCTGTCTTGATACTGAAAATAAAAGGTGTCTTTTTAATTACATACTACAGAGAGGAAGTTTAGGATCAATGCCTGGCTGGCTGTTTGCTTTTGGATTCCAGTTTTCCATGGCAACAAAAAAAATGCTTCCTACTTAGCTCATATTTTGTGAGTTTGAATTTATAACTGTTTATGTGTCTTGAATCTTTAGGCAAAATCCTGAAGCAAGGTATTCCTCGTTGCGTGGTCTTTCTATTGGTGTTTTAAAGGAAAAGGTACTGAAATGTCATTCCTTCCACCAGATAAGCACGAAGTACAAATAAAATTTCAGAAATAGGATTTCCTTTGTTTTTGGTAGACTATCTTCCCTGGAAATTACAGCAATCATTTCGGAAGAAACCTTTCAGAGGCAGAAAGAGGAGTTTAAGAAGCTCACTTCTGCCTTCAGAAGTACTTTTAAATTCATCCTTTTTCAAGTTGTTTGCGCTGTGACCTGTCAGACACGGATTCTGTCCCGTTCTGACAGGTAGAACATTGTACGCTGAAGATCATGTTCTGCTTTCCAGGTAAGCCTTTATTTGAAAGCATAATCATATTTAAAACCATGCAGCTTCTGTTGTAGTGTGGTATTGATATCCCTCCCACCCTAACAACCAGAACCAGGGAATATCGTTTTTTCAAATGTGCCCAGCAAAGCCGTAGGAATCAAAAATAGCAAAATGCAATTACAGGCTAATTGATTAATGTAATTACATGTATATTGTACTAAAACTGGGTTCTGCAACATTAGCAACTTAATTACAAAATACATTATGATTCTAAACCTAGCAAAAAGTATTTTGCTGATAGATGTAGCTGCTATTTCTGATCCTGTTTTCTGCAAAAACTAGTTTTAGCAGCTAGTGTATGAACAAGCAAAATGATCTAATTTGCATCAGAATGAAGCTTGCTCTGGAAACTTAAGCACGTTGCAAAATTGCTTACAAAACATCAGAAAAGTAACTTTAATTCTTGTGGCTTTTGACTCTTGCATGCAAATCCCATTTTTAAGTCAAGTGCCAGGTGAATGTATTAAAGAGGAATTATTGTCGTCTAGTATGTGTTTTCTCGTGTTCTCGTTCTTCCTCCTTCCACTTCTGCTTTCGTCTCTTTCTTTCACCAGTGTACAAGTATGAGTTTCAGTGCAGGTTAATTCAGCAGCCGACCCTGCCTAGGTGATTTTTTTTTTAAAGCTATTTCTAAGCTCATCTTTATTGGCTTAACTAATAAACACTTGATTTGGAACTTAAATTTCAATAAGAGCAGCAACTGCATGTTGACGTGGCTGAAGATCTGTGTATCCAAGCGAAGGACTGCATGCAGTGGGTCTGGAAGAATAGTTACTAGGCTTGGACTACTGTCTTGTGGCGATTTGGGTTGGTTTTTTTTTTATTTGGGGAGCAGGTAGTGGACTTCAAGAGTGCAAATACTTTGGATCACAACAGTTGCCTAAAGGTACCTGTTTGAGAGAGGGGTTCGCTTGTTTGACTTCTAGGTGTTTGGAAGAGTTGTGGATGCTGTTGGAATCAGTGTTCCATGGACAAAAGCTGGCAGTGGTCAAGGCATGCTGCTTGTGTTCTTTGGTCTGCTGCGTGATCAGGCTCATAGGGTGACTTTCCTTCCCTCTTTTTCCTTTATGCTTTTTTTTTTTTCCCCTTCCCCTCAATTGGTTAAGAATTGCCTCCTGAGGAACCAAAAAACACCCAACACTCCAGAGAAATCAACCAAAGCGTGGATTTAGATTGCAGTATTATCCTGTGTAGATGTATATTTTTCATGAAGGGTGCTTCATGTACTGTTAAACTAGTCCATTTGGGAATAAATTAAGGTAACCAATACTTTTAGTTGCCTTAAAAAAAAAAAAAAAATCACATGCTATTGCAGTTTTATTCCCAACAATTTCTCCACACAGATAAGCTGAACGTTTGCTCTGTTTCAGCTCCATTCCTTCCTCCACACCTTTACATAAGAAAATTGCCATGCCACCTTCTGTTGTTGCAATGCCATCTAGGTATGTTTCTAGCTTTCAAAAGCTCTTTAAAGTTACTGAAGGTAACGGCTTGTCTCCTGTGCCTTTTTACGTGCGAAGGCTGACGCGACCCAGCCATCTTTCCTAATGCCCAAGTTCTTTCAGAGTTCTATGTCTGGTTTGCTTTGCACTCTGTCTGTAAGCACAGGGGTTCTTATGCCTGCTTTACCCTTGTGTGTGTGTGTTTGGGGTGTTTTTTTTTTTTTTTTGCTTTATGTTGAGGGAAGGTAATGCATTCTTTGTAATGCTGGTACCAGCCATCCAGTGTTCAGTTGCTTTCATTAGAGGGAGTTTCCTCCACAAACTGTTAGGGTGTATTTGAAGAGAAGTGACACAGTGGGAAATGCTTCTGCTGGGAGCAGCAGAGGGTCCCTATCAATGGTTGGAAAAGGCCCTAGTGAAGACCCTGTTTGCACTTGTCTTCTAAATGAGGAATGGCACAACGAAGACCACTAAAGTAAGGGTTATTCTGGTGAAGTCTGCTTTTTTTTGTGTAGCTTGCTGCTATTGCACAGGCAATAGAAATAATTGCTGGGCCTGATCCCTATGCTTTTTGATGCAAGCAAGAAGCAAGTGGTGACAGGCGGGAGAAGCTAATCCCTGTGGTATCTGTACAGAGAGCAGAAATGTGGAAGGTTGTTGCACTGGCCATCTCTCTAGCATTAATATTAGAGTAACTGTCAGTAAAGGTCCCAGTCTTGCTGATCCAATGTGAAAGCTACGCAATCTTGTTAGCAGATACTGTACCATACAAAAGAGGATTACGTTGCAATAATAGTTCAGAGTGTATCTTCTTATTGCTCTCCAAAGGAGATTGATTTATTTACAGGTGTATGAATGACGAAATACAAAACTTGAGTTAACTTATTTTCCTAATAGAACGTACACTTCATGTAATACTTCAAATGTGCTCTTCTAAATAACCTCGTAATGATCCACAAGCTCGCCCTGACTTAAGAAGATTAAGGAATTAGTGTCAAATTAGACATAACTGCAAATAGTATTTACTCTGTTTGGCTTGCAGGAGAGGTAGACAGTTGACAAACATTAGATGTGTTTTTTTAAGATTCTTTTTTCTTAAAGGAAGAATCGCAACTGTTACAATAACTTAGTGTTAGTATGTCCTGAGTGTGTGTATGAGAAAAGATGGCATCGGCCAGTGGTACTGTGGCTCTGTTTTGTGAAGGTCTGGCTGAGCATACAGGCAGACGTGCCCTGGGGGTGAAGGTCTCAGTTTAGCTCTACATCAGACAGTTCCTTGTACGTCAGCGAGGTCTAAAAGCTAAGAGTTTCACAGGCCAAGTGTACGCGTGCAGTGCGTCAGAGTTGGTGTGAGATAATTAAAAATGTCTGAGAAGATTGGCTGTGTTACATAATGCTAATGGAATTATGCTTCGATAAACACGTTAATACAAGGGAGGGAGACGATGCACAGGCTTTAGCTGTGGGAGGCGTAAGCGTTGCTGCTGACAGCCATGGCATAATTTCCGAATGTGTGTTTCAAATTCAGTGTAGCTAGTTAAAACTAACGTGTAATGAGTTTTAGCTGTAAATGTAGTTTTAAGCTGTAAATGGCTTACCTTAATCTTTCTATTTTGGTCAAGTGAAAGGGAAATGAGGTCTGAGGAAACGCTCTTTAACACAAGACGGGAAAGCTCCCAAGATTACTTATCAGTCAGTTGAATTGCAGGTAGTGCGTTTTTATGTGCACAGCAGTTTGCTCATTTGCAGAATCGGAGCAATAGTGGTTCTACAGAAAGAATGGGTTATACTAAAACAGTGGCCAGGCTATTGATCCTTTTTGAAAAAATAATCTATATTGAGAGATGTAGTAAAGATTTGTAGCTATCAAAGGCTCTAGACTTGTCTTACAGTAGATGACTTTTTTAGCCACTGTTCTCAATTATTTGTTGATTTCGATGTTCAAAGACAAAGATATGCAAAGGCACGAGCTTAAAACTTAAAATTGCTTTTTGCACTGACAACTGTTATAAAGCTGTAAACTTTGTATGAGTGAAGTATAGGGCTGTGAACAGAAGGTCTAGTAAGTGTGTTAGCTGTATATGACACTTAAATCGCAGCCTCTGAGGTCTAAATTTACAGCTTTTGTGGCTTGAAATGCAGTATCTTACAAATTATACTATTAATCCAACAATGTTTTAGGTAGTTTGGCACTTATTTCCATCAGTATATTGGTAAAGATTACATCCAGAATGATTTTAACGTGGGGATCCTAATGTTAACCAGTGTACAGGAACTGCTTTATTGCGTATCACGGTCACACAGATGTGTGTTTCTGTTTGTAAAAAGGCATATAGGTAGTTGCTATTTTGATATATTGACCAAAACCAAGAAAAAAAAGTCACATGTATAGTTTTCAGGAAAGACACAACTTTATCTCTAAATGACACTGAATGCGCTAGGATTTGAGATGTTTTTTGCAGTAGCCTAGCTGGTTTTGTTAGCTGTGAAATAGCTGTTGTGGCTGTGAAGTTGAGTTTTTTGACTTGTATTTGTTTGACAATTGCAAGAGCAGCTGTTACTTTGTGGAAGATAATTTGTGATGGAAGCTTATTAGATCCTTTCTGTAGGCTCGTGTTTCTGCTTGTTCATATTGGAAAAAACCTTTCTGACCCTCACACACACACCACACCCACACCCCCCCAATATTTATTTTCCTGGCAATGACTTAGTGTGTTGGAGACACAAATTATTGTCTTCTGCCACTTTGGCTTTATGTTGAGCTTGTTTAAAAATAAAAAAACACCGTTGTTTGAAACTCATTCCTCCTGTGATTTACTTTAAAAGACATGGTTGTTTGAAGATAGTCTTGAATTCTTATGGCCCTTAGAGTTCTTACGGTTACTGCCTGTGTCCAAAAGCAGGTTCCTCAAGAGATCTTTTTGAATCCCCTTAGATGAAGGATGAATATCCTCTTCAAGAAAGATTAGAAGGATAATCATAGATTTTCTGAAACAGAAGATAGGTCTCCAGTGTGAGATATGGGAGTAAAGCTCAAGAGCATCACCTTGTATGTTTACTTGCTTTTCCGGAATAGGAAATGTGGCCCTTAGACTGGAGAATGAAGATGGGGCGGTGGTGCTGGTGGTGGGGCAAACACCTTCCCCCTGCTTGGTTGGGAACATAGGTTGCCTTCATGGCATGCTAGAACTTGTTCGCTCTTCTCAGCCATCAGTTGTGAGTCTGCCTTATTCGGAGGCTTAAAAAAAAAAAAACAAAGACACCATTAAACTCTGTTTTTTCTGTTGGTGTTTTCTTTTCCTCCCAAGGGCTCAGATTTGGATAAAATGAATCACTAATAATTGAATTTATTAGTCGTTTACTTGTTGGATGCCCTCTGCATAGCTCCTTTCTTGTCAGTGTTATCTTTTGTATGTACCTGCTCTAAGCAAAAAGTTTCTAATCGGTGACCAAGAATTTAATGATGTGTTTCCACATGGCAGTAACTTATCCTCATTTGGGGTTGAAATAAGTCTTTTAATAGTAGTTTGATAGCTCAATGGATTTTTAATCAACTGAAATCACATGCCTAAAAACCTTTCACTTAAAAAGAATAATTAAAAACTCTAGTTCTTATGACTGTGAGGTAATCTTAGACACCACCGATGTTAAAACAGATCAATGGATTGCTCCTGCAATCCATAGTCAGCCTGAGAGAAAAAAAAATCTGAGAAACAGCAGCTTCCTTATTCAGTTCAGTAGAAAGCTGCACATAAAGTCTATGAAAATGAAACTTAGTCTTTACTCAACGTGAGAGAGTTAATTCCCCTTCAAATTGACAGAGAAGCAGCAATTTTTTTTTAATAGCTTTGTACTTTAATCAGAGATAGTGTCTTATTTTGCTATCAGCACATTGATAGGACAAATTTCGGGGAGACTTTTTTTTTTCTAGTGACATTTTAACGTCCGCCTGCATACTTACGTAGCCTTATTCATGTCACAGTGAGGGAGGCAACTAGAGCGGCCAAGAAATGGGGCTAGTAATGAGAGGATCTGTTTCTTGCTATTGAGATATCCTGTCATAGGAATGGTAGCATACCTATTCAGCTTTCATGTGTGAAGAAAGAACCATTTTGACATGGACACATGCATTACTTGATAAAATCAAAGGATTTAATGCTGCTTAGGTTTCTTGGGAGTATGCAGGAGTCGCCTGATTATCTAGAGGAAGAAACATCTAGGAGTTTATACAGAGACTGTTCATGCATACCTTCCTTCAAAAGTGTTCCTACATGGGGAAAAAGAGATCAAGATGCTGGCGTCCTTGAGGTTTCAGATAAGAAGCTCATGTCATGGTAGATGCTATAGTCTTTGAATTCTTTAGTACGTTTGGAGATCAAAATTAATAACTTATGACACCGTTTAAGGCTGATGAGGATGGATTGAATTTATTGAAACTTGTACAGAAAGGCTGTATGTGTGATAAGCTGTGTTCCTTTGTAGAACACGGATTTTTAAAAAAAAAAAAATTCTTTTGTGCGTGTCAGTAGAAAAGATGATGATCAACTTCTTTTTAGATAAACTATAGAAATGCAGATAATTCCCAGGCATATGACACACAAAGCTCAAGAACCTTTTAGCTAAGCATGTTGGTATTTTTTATTAACTAAGTACATCACTTATTCCGGGCTGTGTGTATGGGAGACATTTCTCTTGTGAAAAACTTTGGTGTTCCCACAAAACTGGGACAGAAAGTAAAAAGAGAGGTGCTAACTCCAACATAAGAAAAAAAAATTAAGCTTTTCCTGCTCTGTGACAGGTTTCTTAATGACAAAATGGGCTTGGTGACTCCAATGCAGTTCTATTCTTAGCTTTGCCATTATTTCCCACTCTCCATTAAATTTTCATGGGTAGGAAAATTAGTCAGAAATGAAACTAGTTGCCAAACCTCCTCTCTGTGAAGAAAGGGCTCTTTCGGAGATGAACTGGGAAGAATGTTGCAACATCATCATCTCACTGAAGCCAGACCGTTCAGAGTGGAAGTTTGTAAGAGGAATTTGAAAATTAGACTTCTCACCCTGGATGATTTTGAAATTTGGTTACTACTAAAATGCCTTTTTACACTGCTTGTTTTGGTTTTTTTTTCTGGTTGGTGAGTTGTGGT
>VXBH01006831.1:134657-230020 GCA_013400035.1 Rynchops niger | reverse complement strand
GTTGTGGTTTTTTTTTTTTTTTTTTTTTTTGAGTAACTGCCTCTGGGCATTGGCATTTCAGAGAAAAAAACCAAACCAAACACCTTTATTTTTTCAGGAAGCTTATCCAAACACCAGGAGTAGGTGGAAGAAAAGGTGCAAGAGCACATCCATACCGAATAAGAAACTTTCCTGCATGGTGCCTGTTGTTGTTTAGCAATATTTAAAAGACCAGGAACTTTCTGAACGCTCGTTGTAGGAAAACCGTAAAATTTTAGGGGTGTAGCATCATTCCTGGGGACGTTGTACTCTTGGAAAAGGTGTTTTGGGTGTAGTAAAAGCAACACCCCTTCATAAATTAAACTCAGAGAGAGTTCAGTTGTGCACTATCACGCAAGTATCAACAACCTGCTTAAATATGGTAATAGTTATTCAAAACTGCAAAAATTGCTTCATACAATGAGATGCCACTCCACCTCTGCTATTTCACTCACCCTTCCTCCCAGCTGGGACTGGTGGATATGAAACTGATGTATATGTAAGTTGTGCAAATTTTTATATATATACACACACACACACACAAACTATGCAAATTTTGAAAAGAATACATTTATCCCCCTGATGTCTGAAAAATAACGATTTTACTTTGTCTGCTGATATATGAGACTGTTGTCAGCTTCTGTGTAAAATACTATGGGTTTTTAGAAACCTGCAGATACCAGTGGTGTGAGTTCTTAAAGTAAATGAGGGCATTGGTGTATGGTGTCATTAATAAGGAGCTGACTGTAGAGGGCACTCGAAATCAATATAGTGTTCTCTTTCCCAGCCTTTAACATGCAAAGATGACGTTTCAGTGAGGAAAAGCAATAAAAGTCTCTATACATTCCTTCTGACTTTCTCCCCAGCCACACGGCCTCTCAGTGTGTTGGTGGCATGAATATTGGTTTGGCCTGGAGAGTTAATTTGGGAGATGCGTCTTAATTATTTAGCTCTGGGGGGATTCCTTCACCAGGCTCCCAAAACACTGTGAGCTCTAACACCTTACCTATTGTTTTCATGCTGACTTAAATAATTTGAATGTTTGAAGTATCTTTTCGGGCCTTTATAGAGCATAAATAAAAGCATGAATGGTTCAAACTTGACGGCATTTTCTTCCTGTCTAGGACGAGAGGTAAAATACTGCGTTTTTTCCTCAATATATCTGTAGAGAAAAAGCAGTGTCTTGACCTGCTGTGATTTCTAATATTCCTTTCTAGCAGCTAGTAAAACATGTAATAAAGTACAAATTCCACACTGAGATTTCACGTAGGAATTTTTTTTTCCTGTTGTTTATAACTGTCCCCGTATCACTTTATTTATTTTTTTTTTCTTGCCTTTACATCCAGTCTGGTGATCCTTCCCTAAACAACTAAATAACTGTCCTTGGGGAGGGCTTTACCTGCTTAGAGGTTGTAAAGCCTCAAAGTGCTCATGGTTCTTGGTTGCTTAGTGTTGGACTGCAGTAGATTCCATATCAAATTCCTTTTGGCAGTTGCGGAAGGACGTATGTCAGTGGACCAAGGTGTATGTGACCAAGGCAGAGCACTAGAACTGCTGGTAGCATTTTAGGGAGAGTCTTGGTACTACTATTCCCAGCTGTGGCTCTTGCTCTTAAACTAACTGCCTAAATTAAAAGTTCAACTTCTTTTAATGAGTATTTTAAAATGTGAAAAGACAGCATTGGCAATAATTGCATCGATATAGGACAGAGTTCCAGGTCACTTAATTCAGTTAGGTTTTCGGTAGATGTTCCTCTGAGCTTGAGAACTGTTTCCCTAATGACTAAAAAAAGTCCCCAGTTGTTTAAGGTCTTATCTAAAGCTGTAGCTCATGGTCTTGGTTGGAGAATATTACATCGGCAAATGTAGAGTCTGTTGAGATTTCTCTTCCCTTTACTACTCTGTGGCAAGAATGATACATTTCTTTTACAGTTTAAAAGGAAGTCTTGCCTGACTGCTTGGAGTGCATGGCTGTTCTGGGACGTGCAGAACTGGGGACTGCTGTTGTTCGGGCTCCCCTCTTTTGTACTGAACATGCTTTGCCTTTTTCCCCTGGAAGTTTTAACTGTTTCCCCTTGAATATACAATCAGGTAATACAAAACTCATAATTTTTACCTCTGACTTGAGTGGTTATGAGGATGGTAATTGTTTCAGCCTGATGGAGATTAAAACTTGTCTCCCATGTCAGTTATTAAATGTGGGAATAGCTGCAGGCTGTGGAATGAAATATTTGATTTACAGTGCAACTCTGAAAAGCTATAATGCAAGAACTGTATAGATTTGTTTGGTATAAAAGCTTCATTTAAAAGGAGAAGAAGTGGCAGCCTACTAGACCATTTCTGGTTCTGATTTCTGTTTTAGCCCGATGTGGTGATTTGTGTGGTATAATGACGGTAATTCAGAGCTGGAAGATGAGTTGTCTGTAATTCTGAGCCTTGCTCAGTGTTACAGCTTCTTATCAGCAGAGTTAACAGGAGCTGAACTGTCTGTATTACATGGAGTTTTCCTCCTTTCTCAAGTTAAAGGTTAAAGTTATTAAAAGCCTGTCTGTTAGCTTTTGTTGGCATTGAAGAGTGCTTTGGATACTTGCACATTATCGCCGTGGACATATTTTTCTGCTTAACGTGGTGAGCAGTTGTTTAATTGGAAAAGCTGTTACTTCTCTTGATCCTGACTATAGTAAAAATCAATGTCTTCTCTGCAGTCTGAACTAATAGGAATCAAACTCACTGAAGGATGAAAATGGATTAATCAACAGAGAGCCATCTTAAAGGTTACTTAAAAAAACCCCAAACCTGCAAACAAACCAAACACCCCCACCCAAGCTCTGAAACTAATGAGCAAAGCATGGGATTTCCTACCTTAAATTGGACTAATGGAGGGAAGATGGTGAAGTTTTAATCTGAAATGGATATAGTGATATTCTTGGGAGCTATTTGATTTCAATATCTTTCCTTTTAAACACCACCTCCTGTATATATCTTCAATCTTTGGATGAACTAACAGAAATGAGGCCTAATTATGGGTTTCTTTGTAGTGGAAGCCATGAAAGGCACTGTCTGTTCATTCCAAGAACTGAATCAAACAGGATTGTCAGGTGGCTTCTTGACCTCATTTGTCCAGTGAGGTCCACTGATTTAAAATGTCTGTTGTGTATCTGGTTATTGGTATCCCAAAGAAAGAAGCAGCAAGGGGGATGGCAACTGCATATTTAGTTGCCCACTCCTTTGGAAAAATGTGTGTGGGGTTGTGGGTTGGAATTGGTGTCTCATAATCCTGTAAATTGGGTAATGGACCAAGCAATCGTGGCTAACATGTCTGTTAAGGGAGACTATGGAATATACTTCATGTTGTTTTCTTGAGATTGCATTCACTGTTAATATATAACCACTATTAACAGCTGTGCTTTACAAATGAGCCTGAAAAGACAGGCTTTAATTCTAGTTAGCAAGCTCTCCAGTTCCCCCTCTTCTCTAAACTTTTAGTTGATTTCCCCCCCACCCCCGTTAGTGCATTCTTGACAATTCTCCACTTATTATATTTTACAGCTGTGACTTGTGCTACGCACTGGCATCTGCATGGAAGTTAGATGCAGTGTGACCTTTTTGACCGGAGGTTATAAACAGGAACGAAATGGGTGACCTAGAATGTGTTCTGTGACTGCTTAATGATGACTCTGGTAGGGAAATGGAAAGAAAGTGTAACCTTTAATTTGTGTTTTTGCCTCTTGGTATGCCACCCTTGGCATGCTTAGATCCTAAAAAACAAAGCAGCAGACTTTATTTCATGAGGAAGTCACCTGCTAAGCTTTAATACAAGAGAATGAGATAATCGCTCAAAGACCAAGCAAAGAACACCTTTAGTGTTCTATGTATCACAGGTCTGAAGACCTGCCTGTGCTCCTCTGGATTTTTCTGCACTTTGCACACTTTTTGTTGTTCTTTAGTTCAGGTCTTGGTTAATGAATCCAATTGTTAGCTGGAATGGGAACCAAACATACGAAAGAACTTCGTGTGATGTTGCTTGACTCTGTGCGTTGTGGTTTTTTTTCTTAATGCTGTTTTCAGCCCTTGAGGAGAAACCTGAAAACTTAAAATTTGCAGCTGCAAAGTGAAGTCTCTACACGGTCTTTGTGGCTTGACTTGAATTTACAGTGTTTTGGTGGGTTTTATAATGCTTCTTGTAGGAGGCTGACACTAGATGGCATCCTGCAGCTTGACCATGTCACTTCATTAGAAATGGTCACCGATTACTCTTGGGCCATTCTTATTAAAAGAGATTTCTTATGCAGTGGCTTTAAAGCTCTTTGTGTATTGTTATGTTGGAAACTTGCTGCGCATGCTCTGAAACTCATGCATGCCTTTTGTCCAGGAATGTTTGCTTTTCCTGTAAATTTAATATAGAACATGTAAACATTTTCTTAAATGAACCTTTGTTTTATGGAATTGTCCCTTTGTGTGTTTGTGTTTTAGTAAGGTCTTGATGTGGAACCTGCAGGCAGTTGATTTAATCAAAGATGTAACGTCTGGAACACAATTTAGAATGGGAGGGAATGGTGTTCTGATGTTTTACAGTTTTCTGTAAGTACTTTCAAGAAATTATATAGCACTTGCATATCTGTATTGCTATGTTGCCTTGAAATTATTTGGCTGCCCAATTCTGATGGGGTTTATGTATTTTAAGTTTTTCTGTGTTTGTTTGTGTGGATTCATGTGTTTTCTCTCCATGTCGTGCGAAGAGACAATTAAATAGAAGATCTCGAATGCCTTTTCCATTAAATTTTCTTTCTGATAGGCCATTGAAGGAACAGTGTCAGGGAAAACTGGCATGTTGACAGTACAGCTGTCTTAAAAATATTAATTTGTGTGTTTCTGTAGAAGCTGCATTATATATGAAACCAAGGTGAACATAGTTAAGACTAGTGTGTTTTTTGCTTGAGAATTTTGAAGTTCAGTGTCAGGAAATAGTCATGTGAATGGGATTTTTAAGTACTTCGTGTGATTTTTGTGTTATTTTTTGTTAAATGCTGATAGGAAAATAGGCATTGTTTTGACAAGTAGCGCAGAACTGATTTATGTTAAAATATACAGCAGGATCCATTCTTTTGAGTGTTTGATAAGCTGGCGTAAACCATGCTTAACTATTGCCACCTCCTCATCTACAGTGGGAGGAATATTGTGAAACTAATTTTGAAAGGCCTTTTTTGACTATTAATTGGTTGATATTAGCTATCGCAAATCTGCCGCTTCCTTTTAGTTCAGTTAAAGCTTCTGTGTAGGTGGTTGAAGGCTGCTGTGTCAAAGATGCTTCTACAGCAGTAAATCCTCATCTGTTTGAAAACCAAATCAAAGTAAGTTGAGGCCAGCAAACTGCTTAAATAATTTGCGTGACTTGAGGAAGGTCATGTCGCACTCTGAGCAGTACAGTTCTGAATTTCTCTCTTTATCACGTCTTCCAAAGTGTAAAGAGACCTTTTTCAGATAGATAAAGGCCATAGTTTCTTAAGTATAATAAGCTATAGCATGGTCAAGATGGATACCTGCCTAAACTTGGTTGCAATTCTTACCCTGGTTTATTTTTTTTAAGACTTAAGTTACGGGTGCATGTGGCAAAGTATCAATTTTTGACATAAAATGCTATTTCTTCCTATGAGCAGAAAGCTGTCTTGTTTGCTTACTCTTATGAATTTGTGGAGAAAAAAGAAGAGGAATAAATGAAGAACCTTGGCGTTATTGCATGGTTTGGGGGATTCTGGGGGGGGGTGGTGGAGCAATGCCTGAATTAGTTTCATACCCGAGGTATCTTCTTCCGTAGTTTTGGGAAATCAAGGGTTTCTTCCCCATGTAACTGAACTGGAGTCGTGTGGTTTCCGACTGTGACATTTTTTCAAGATTATAGTAGAAACTTCCTGTTTTAAGGGCTTATCTCCCTGTCTGGGGGAAAAGATTATTATAGGTATGGTCACATCCTGTGGTTATTGTCACTTAAAAAAAAAAAAAAAGTCTATTGAATTTTTTTGAAGCCTTTGAATGTGAAAGCGATTACTACCCTAAAAAACTATGAGCTGTAGTTACGTGTCTTATCTCTGCTATGATTTCAGTAAAAGACTGTCAACCCATTGCGAGTTTTACATATCTGTTAGTTTAATTTCTGCTATACTTGGTGTGGTGAGAAAAATCTCTTCGTAAAGAATCTGTCTTATTCTGGAAGGAAGATTGTAAAGGAAACATTTGGCAGTCATTTCCTTTAGCTTGTGAGTATGAGCATGCTTTATATTATTATAGTTTAAACATACCACAGGCTGTTGTTAGAGGTATCAAGTTTTCCATTCCCAAAGTTACTTTTAGTAGAAACTGGAGGGAAGAACAGTCAAACTTCCGTTGTTAAACAATTGCTTTGATAAAATTGAAAAAGATGCATTTGCTTACTTCTTCCTGCCCTCCTTTTCTTTAGCTTTACCCCTGCCCTTCTCCCCACACGCATCTAACTAGTGAGAGTTTTATTTTGCTTTTTCATATACAGCTGAGAACAAACCTCTCGGGTTTTTTTTTAATCCATTTATTGGATGTAAATTTTCATTTTCAAATATGACTTTTTTCCTTGACAGATATTTGGATTTCTTCTTGTTTTCTTTAAGGTAATACCTTCAAAAATAAATTGTGTGTTGTCAGTTTGTCATTAAATTCAAGGAGCTGCTGAACAGGCTGATGTCTTGCTGTAAGTACCACAAAATCTGGCAGACACAAGTGGGTTTTGTTTTGATATTCTTGGCTTACAACGTACCATTCTGTAATTTGGAGTTTCCCAGGGCAGGGATTTTCTACGAAAACACTTTTGAATTTAAGTATTGGTCCCTACAGAGATGAGGAAACAAACCAGAGGAAAAATATTGAAGAAAAAATGATTTTTGTGAATAGCAGACACAAACTTCTCTGCTTAAATTTGTCTTGTCTGTTTTTGTTTTGATTTCTGGATATGAAAGCTGTAGCTGGGTTTCAAGTTACTTGTCTCACTACTTGTTCCCTAGTCATGATATCCCAAGTGAGTTTATTACACTTCGTACTTAACTTACCTATGCACATAAAATAGAACATTGTAAACTGCTTGCCAAGCTGCTGCATTCCTCAGGTCATTCATCTTTTTTTTTACTTTTTTTTTTTCCTCCTTTCTTCACAAAGAAAGCATACTTTGCTTCTGGCTGAATTTTGTCCTTTTTGAAGTACACCTACTTCAGAGCATTGTCCTTGCGTTCAGTTTTAACTGAAAGGAGAAAATGCTGTCTCCCCTTCTCTGCCTTGTGTCTGTTTTTTCTTGGGCTTTTTGTGAGGCACGCTCAAGTCTGGTTTCAGGGGTTTGTGTAGCTGGCAGAACTGAGTCTTCCGCATTTAGAGCGGCGAAAATAGGGAGAAGGGTTTGGGTTGACATTACTGTGAGCATTACTGTGATTGTTCACTTAATTGCATGGGGACTTGAGATGGAACTCCAAGTGGGCTGGGCCAGATCTGTTTGTATTCAGGGTTTTTTTTTCGTTGGTTTTGTGGGTATTCCCCCCCACTTCCTAAGCTAGGCCTTCCTGTAAAATCCTGAGATTTCACATGCTAGCACGTGAATTGCCTTAGTCTTCACAGCTCCCGGCAGGAGCAACTTGTGTTTTTTCTTTCCTACTGTGACAAATACTGCGTGCATCCAAGATGCTGTATAAAAATAACCTGCCAGATTTCTTCCAAAGACACACAGAATAGAGTTATACTGGACTTTATGGCCTTGAGGTCTCTATCCCCGTTCTACAGCTCAGTGATGCACTGACTGGACCAACAGTAATTCCTTGGCTGCGTCGCAGGTTCTGGATGGCCTGCAGAGGAATCTGAGGCAACTTGTGTTTTTTACCTAATAACAAGCGATTGTGTTAACAAGCAGTAAGTACCACCAGTGCGCAGGTCCTGGCATTTATTTGTGGGTTTTCTTTTTTTTTTTTTTTTTTTTTTATAAGGAGGATTTTTTTTCTCTTGAGACTGTGCCTCTCAGCAGGTGGAGTTGGCCCAAAGGTGTTACCTTACAGGGGTGGCAAAGGAGTCGTTGGTGGCAGTTGTCGGTGGCAGTTGCAGCAAGGGCAGTGCCTGGAATTCTTGGGCCTAAGAGCAGTTAAAAGGATGTTGAAGCTCCTCAGAATTTTCTGTGCTTGATAGGGTTCTCCTTTCCCAGAGTATTGATGTGGTGTGACATTTTAACAGTGAGCTGGAAGGACATGCAGCTTGACTGGAGGTCTTTTGAAATATAAACCTGAACACTGCGTAAGTACAGGAAAGGAGTCAAAGTTTTTGAACCATAAAATGTGTGATAGTGTTAGTAGTTTGGTTTAGCAGCTTCTAGGTTAGATGCTGTGTACCTGGAGGCTTAAGAGGAAAAAAACTCTTAGCCCAAACAGCAAACTAACCAAAACTAACCCCACCAAAATCAACCAAACAAAATGCAACCCACCAAAACCAGCCAAACCTCTGAAAGTTCATGGTCCGTAAAGGGTACAGGTTCCTTTTGGTATGAGTGGCAAGGAAATGACTGATCCAAATTGCAGCAGTTATACACTAAATTAAAATAATCTTCATGTGCTGATTTTTAGGAACTGCTGCCTGCTGCACAGGCAAACGTGGTGGAGTGGAAGTGGACAAGACTCTGACTGTGTTTAACTGTGTGCAGAGTTTATGGTCTCCTTAGGCGGGCTTGGATTACAGAATGAAATGGCCTTTTGATGATGTTGAAGCAATAATAACATTGCACTGAATTTTCTCTTAGAGATTACGTTTTAGCAGTGTGGAAAAGCGCCCTCATGTAATTGTGGAACAAGCTGTAGCTGAATTAGTGCTGTGGCAAGAAGCTGCTTAAAACTTGATGCATGTTTCCTGTTGTGTATTTACACATGCTCACAGATCTGCAAGTAGAGGCAATTTTCCTGCTTCAAGCAGGTTTGAATTTGTGTGTAGACAGTAGTAACTGTTTTGTCAAGAGCTGAGTATCATTTATTAGTATAAACACAGCTGAGAATAAAACAGTGTGTTATTTGCAAAGGAAGAAAACATCACCTCTAACCTGACCGAAGGTTTTGTGTTTAGAACAGGCGGAGCCTAGAGGCTTTGATGTTGCATTGAAAGCAAATAGAGACAGGTAACAAATATTCCGTGCTCCTGTTCTGAGCAGTTATGAGGTGACCTTCCATGCGAGTAGCCCAGCCTACTTTTCAGCTCCTTTGCTAAGGAATCTCCAGTTGACCGGTTGCCTCAGGAATTCTCTTAACTTTCAGCTTAAACTGCCTCTATTTCAGCCTTTTTCTTGCACTGGAGGTATCATTGTTATTTTGGCTGGGAATATAGGCACGGCTGGGGAAAGGGAAACTTTTGAGGTCTGGAATTAAGTGTCACACCAGAAAAACAGTGCTGTGACAATAATATTAAGCTGTTAGCTTGTCCTCCTGGAACGTACTGCCTTTCTCTTCCCCACTGCCCAATGCCAGATCCAGAGGGAGAGCTTGATTTACCTGGAGCTCTGAAGACAGCGTTAAGTCCCCTTTTAAAAATAGGTTCGGCTTAGCAGGGGTTTAATGTGTTGGACTTGTTGCTTGTCTAAGCTGGCAAGTAGTGGTATAGTAGCTTTTAGAAAACACTTGCTGTGATCACAGCTCCGCATGTTCTTAAAGGTAAGTTTACGGCTTCTTTTTTTGTACAATTAGTGCAAGCCAGGCAAGGTACTTGAACCTGCTTTTAAAAACGTTACGTGGGTGAGCTGACCGCATGAACTCGAGTGAGCTGCTTTTAAGTGTTTGTGGGACCTCTTTGACTTGGATGTCTCTTTTAAAAAAAAAAATAATTAATTTACCCATTTAATCTGTATAATCTCATTAAGCCTGTTTATGGCTAGTTTGTGTTTCAAGTGTATACATATCTGGTAAAACTGAAATTGCTCCTTTGGAACAGTTTTGCTAGTGGGGGAAATGTTTATGTGTATGCGATGGCTAATTCTCTTGGAAGAAGTGGAGAATGCTGCTGATCCATAGATCTTGTGGCTTGGAAAGGGGGTATGTCTATATTTAATATTCTTTTAATTTCTGTGTTTGTATTTAATACGCTTCCAATTTGTATGTCTTTATTTAATATGCTTCAAATATGGTAGACTCTTGTGCGAAGTTATGAATTATTTGTGTTTGTTATGAGTAGTATGTCTAGAAAGCAGCACATTTTACAGCCCTTTGAAGATACACTGTCTGTCACTTCGCAGTGCTCAATCTTTCATGAGCTGACGTGCGTAGGTACAGTGTACAAAGTGTTACAGTATTCTCGGAAAGCGCTGAAAACACAGGACTAAGATAACGGGTGCTTTACAGTCTTGTAGCTGTGAGGAGGGGTGGTGTACCTGGGTGTATGTGTACATGCATTTAAGCAACATAAGGAATTACCGACAAATACCAAGTCAAAGCCTTATTTTCTCAAATTTACAGCTTCAGTTGTTTATTGTCCATAATGTTTCTTCAACTAGGTGTTCTATTTAATGATGATATTTATAGTAAAGTCAGGTATGGGCTCCCTTGGCTGCGTGCTTAGGCCTGTAGCACGCAGAGGGCTTTGCTTGTAACCGCATCCCTTGTCTCCCTTCATTATCTGTTAATGGTACTCGACATGACAGGCTTGTTTTGATAAATGGAGGCTGCCAGGAAAACTGGCCTGGATTGTGCATGCAGTGGAATTGAGCTTTATTTCATTGTGTAACACCAGCTCGCTAATGCCCGCTGGACCAAATACAACAGTGCATCGCGCGAGGTCTGTCAGCAATTGTGTGAATCGCCATCAGTCCGTGAATCTCCGCTCAAGCCCGCTCCAGCTCTCCTTCTCTACAGCATCTTTGCCTCACCCTTCTGGAGTTAGTTCCTGCTTGAGTAGCCTTGATGGGTTTTGTGTATGTATAACTCACGAGGTTTGGGGTTTTTTTTCCTCCCTTTTTCAGATACGCACGCTTTTAGTGTTGATCTTAAACTTGCAACAGCATTTCTGTTATAATGCTGTGACTAGCAAAGGTGTATTTCATGCCCAATAAATGGTTTTTTTTTTTTCATTTTTGATAATCCATGTCCAAAAGACAAGATTAAAAGTCCCTGTTGCAAAATGGAGCTTGAGGCTATACTCTGTGCATGGGGTTTTTTATTTTTTAATTTTAGTGTATGAAATGGGGGCAGATCTCCGTATCTCGTAGGAAAGCCAATTAGTGAAAGTTCAGTTGTTTCTGATGTCAGTGATTGAATGCTGTAGCTGTTCTGTTCATTCAAGAATCTCCAATATGCTGTGTAAAAACAGATGGGACTTCAGCTGATTTCACTGCCGTCTCCCACGCTGCCCGGTTCTGAAGTTGCCTTGCCTTGGGTTTGCAAGACAGTGTCTGAGACGCAAGAACACTCTCCAGGTCTGTTGCTGTGTTCAGACTGCTGGATGCTGGACTCTGCACTGAGCAACTTTCGTCCTAATAGGATAACAAAAAATAGGATACCAAACATTCTACAGATCCACCTTTTTTTTTTTTCCTTTCTTATTTGAGTGCATTTTTCCAATGTATACTGACTTTTAGGATTTGTGGTCCAAGCTGGCGGGTCATCTGTCCTGAAGGGATAAGGCGTTTTGAACAAATACCATCAAACAGGATGTTTTTCAAATAAGTGGAACTTGGCCTGAATGAACTTAGTGCTGGAAAACTCTTTTGGAAGTCATTAGAAGTAAACACTGATTTAAATACACACTGGAGCAGTAAGTTCCCTTCTATGATTTGCCAGGTGTCAGGCCACATTTGATTGAAAATTGAAGTAAGGATAAATGCAATGTGGTTGCTTTGTGTACTGACTTGAGGATTGAATTTCAGCTCTGGCAGGTTTGGAGTTGTCGTGTGGCTACTTGGTTACAAAGCTTATTTTGAACCAGTTCTTTCAAAGATAGGCTCCAGTTCAGAAGCTGTTATACAGTGAATATTGTGGGAGTGAAGCTTGTGCTGCACACCATCTTCCATTTGTATTGATCATAGCAGTCTTGCAATGTGGCAAGGGCATTTGAATTAATCAGCTACTTCAGCTGTGTTAGTGGTTTTAGGTAGCTATTTCTAGAAGGTACAGAATAAATTTTGAAGTTGGACCTTTGTCTCCTGAAGGACTCGTGTGCTATGGTACAAAACGTGGGAGAAATACCTACGGATAAATCGAGGGAAAATATACAACTACAAATAATTAACAGCATCTGGAAGGAATAAGTTGGCAGACAGTACTTGAGTTTGCTGCTCTAATTAACTGGGTCTGTGAACCTTGATTATCATAATTTTTTATTTATTTTTAAACTTGGCTTTGTAAAACTATATCAGAGAAGGTGTACGCCCCTGTTTATTTTATAGGTAAAATGCTACTAGGAAATGTATTTGCTTGGCAGGGAAAAAGTGTATGGTGCCCTCAGGTAACGGATTATATAGACGACTTGTTTTGCATTTTATTCTGCGAGGGAAATAGCAAAGCTTTGCTGTAAAATTAAGTTGGTACTTGGAGCTGAAAGGTCACGGTTGTGGTGTTAAAGAACAGTGCAAGACATTGTGAGGTTCAGACAAGTTGCAGGTTTGAGCGAAGACACATGGTAAGAGACAAACATTCGTTATTTTTTAAAAATTGCCCATTAAATACAATTAAAAGGAATGTGTTTTGCTGAGCAGATGAATTTCTGTTTCCGATGGGGGGAAGGAAGATGTCGTGGGAAGGATTTTTTTAAACAAAATGGCTTACTAATTGAATAGATGGCCACAAACCCCTTGCGTAGAAGTGCCTTTGAACGTGCCACTGGCCAGGCATCCCTTTCTTATCCATCTTAGGAAGGATGGCCGTGTGTGGATGGATTCCCTCCACCCCTGTTTTCCCTGCATTTTCCACACCCTCGTGTGTGTGTGTGTGTGTTGCCGAGCGCTGGGAGAGGCGAGGAGGGCTGGTTGCATTAATATTCCCGGCTGCAGCTCCGGGCTGCCAGCGCCGCTCGCTCCCGGGGATGCTTTTGCCTCCTTAACATCTTGCTTGCGGATGCATTTTCTAGCTGACCACGCTATTAAAGAGCTGCCATCAATCACGGGGCTCCCGGTTCCGGCTGGGCTGAGCGGGGCGGAGGCGGAGGCGGGCCGCCGCCGGGGGAAGGAGCGTGTCTCTCCGTGTGCGTGGAGCCGGGNGCCATGCCGGGGGGGGGCGAGCGGCGGGGCCGGGAGACGCCGTTGGCTCCGCCGCCTGCTCCGCACCCCGGCCCAGCTGCCGGGCGGGCGGGCGGAGGGGCCTCCTTTTGTTCACCGACTGCGCCTTCCCCTCGCCCCCGCTTCCTCCCGGCCGCTGCCCTCCCCTGCGCCCTCCTCTTCCTCGCGGGGTCCACAGCGGCTCCCCCCGCCTCCCCGGCCTCCGGAGGGAGACATCGGGGTTCGCCGGGGTGAGGCGGTAGGAGCCGCCGGGATTGCCGGGGAGTTGGGGCGCCCGGGAGCGGCCGAGCCCGGGCTGGCGGTGAGTGAGCTCTCCCCGCGCCCACCCCCGGGCGGCCGGACCTCGGGGAGGGGGGTCCCGCGGGGGGGTGTGTGTGTGCCCTTAAAATTCCATCTGGGGGGCAGTGGGGTGGGTCTCCGAACCGAGCCCCCTCGGGGAACTTCGGTGCCTGTGTGCGTACACGTTGTGTTCCCAAGAGGAAAATTAAGGTTGCTCTAAAAGTTGACTGTTACTTAGCCAATGATAACACAGAAAAACACCTGGATGGAGAAAAAGCTTGACTTAATTCTTTTTCCCCTTTTGGTGCTCCAGTTTTTTCAGAAAAAAGTTAGATTGACTTGGGGGTTGAGGCAGTAGTTTTTATTGGCCTGGGAAGTTCAGAAGGCTTTGAGGCTTGCAGGGTTTTCTTTCCATTAACAAATGCTTCACCTCTGTGTTCTAAGTATAATTAGTTAAGCTAAACGGAGTGCTGTGTTTAATTCTGGTTTTTTTTCTTTTCCCTCTAAATGAGATAAGGATTGCATTTTCCTTATCCTGAAAGAAAGTCCTTTTTCCCTGCACTTGTTAAAATGGAATGCCTTTGAAGTACTAATTGGTACGGTGTGTGGTGTAACTCTTTTTAGCGGTGTTTAATCGTGTTTTAAGATAGCGACAGGAGATCTGCTTGGCCACTTTGTTTCCTGAGGAAGAAACCAGCTCCGCTTTGTTTTGCAATTGGTTTTAAGCTCCTCTCGAGTACATGTGGCTTTGCCCTGCATGGGGCATTGTGTGCCTGGTTGGCCTCCTTACAGCCATATGGGGCTGCTTGCGGTGTTGACAAGGCCACTTAATATTTTTATTTTTTAAAAAAAACCTTAACATTAATGTTAGGCATGTAGGAAAGTGGAGAATCGCAATTTAGTGTAGTTTCAAATGCTCCACTAACGTGTTTCTTCTGGGAACTCAGTTTAAAGTAAACTGGATTTAAAACCCTACAGCCGAACACTATTCCAATGTAAAGCCGTTAATCTGCAGGCAATTAGTTCCAGACGTGCAACCAACTGCATTTTTGTCAGTTTTTGTTCTTACAGGCAATCGCATTTTTGAATACTTTGTGCCTAGTGAATATCACAAGACAGACGTTTTTAGATGCTTTAACAGCAAGTTGAGAATCGTGTGGGAGCAGCAGTTAAAAGCTTTTATTTGTTTTTCCAACCCCGTAGTTTAGTAGTGTTTAAACTATTTTATAAAAATCTCTGGGACCAGGGAAAGGTGGTGTGTTGTAGTTGTGTCCCGTCCCACCGCCGCTCACCCCCCCCCGGGGCTGTCTGACAGTGATGCATCAGCGAGTGGGGCTCGAGAGTGTATTTTAAGACTTAAACTGCATGTATTCACTTCAAACATCTTTCCAGAGAAAGGCAGTTAAGAATTTGCCTTGTTTTGCGGTTACGATTTATGAATTGAGGCAAGGGCTGACGTAATCTATCCTACCACTTCCTTTGTGTGTGTGTGTGAGAGTTGATAGTGCTTTGTTTTATTAAAAATAGCCAAGACTGTTTCTTAAATACTTCTCTATCTGCTTTACGCTGTGGCCTTCAGTATAAGCAGGCACCTTGAACAAGTTGGATGTGATTATGCCTTTTTGAGGAAATGGTTCCTTCCTTTTGTCACTAAGGTTCAGTGAATTGCTTGTATGCTAAGTAGATGAGACTTTAATTTTAATTAACATAATGATGTATACAGCTGTTCTGTCAGAATGCATTGCCTGTCTCTGCAATTCTACTACAGGTTGTAGAGAATCTCTTGGTGTGTGTCTCAACCCCTCTTCTGCTCACTCTGATTTATGTAAAGGTGACAAGATGGGGCTTTTGTTTCCTGATGTAAGTGGTTAATAGCTTATCCGCAAGAGTTTTGTTTTGATTTCTGTGTGTGGGAAAGAAAATAAGCTATTTATTATTAAGCTAATCCTAAACCTCCTTGGTTTTTGGGGTTGAGGGGGTTTTTTCTACTTATTGTTTTGCTTGAGAGTAGCCAGAAGGAACTCCTAACTTCCTAATTTTACAGGGTCAGTGGTGTTCAGTGGACTTAATTTTTTTATTTTTATTTTTTCCTGGTGTCCTGTCAATAAGTTCCTGCTCTAGTGATTGACCTGTGGGTAGATAAAGCACTTAAGGGGTGATTGTACTCTCTGGAAAAACCCCACTGCTTTTAAAGTATAGAAAAAATGCTATTCCTTTTTGGTACCTGAGACATCTTGATTTAATGGACCAAATTCCAGCAGGTGAAAAATATTCAGATCTCCACAAACTCAGTGGAGTTACTTCAGAACCAACTGCAAGTGCAGGTTGATAGCCAGCTCGCGGTCCAAAAATCCCATGCTGAGGACCTAAGTTAACTACTTGGTAGCATTTAACGGGTTTGAGGTGTATGGGCAGAAAAAGCCATCCTTCCAGTCATTTTTCTGCTTCATCTTGGTAATGGGGTGCTGGGTGCTGCAGATTTTTAGGATGGTTGTCTCTTGCAGAGATGCATTGCATTCTCTAATAACTGTACAGTTTTAGAGCTATCTCTGGGTGTTGGGTCAGTGTGCATGTGATAATCTTTCCTTGTTCTGGGACTTTTTCAAGCAGTATAGGGAGATTGTGCTGATACTGTGTATGCTGAATATCAAGTAAAAGCAGTGTAAAACACTCGAAACCAGTATTTCTGTAATTTGTTGATATATACAGATAACATGATATTTCAGCTGAGATCCAGTTACTGTTTAAAAAACAATTATGAAGGCAGAGTGCGGAAATAGATATCATGTGTGGAGATGATCATGAGATACTGTTTTGGCCAAGTGATTTTCAAATTAAGGATATTTCTTTGCAGCATTAGCCTGGGCTCTGACAGATGAATGGATTAAAAGATGATGACGGGAGTTGTTACAGTCCCCAGCTGTTGGCCTTATTTCTCTGGTGACCGTGGTCACCCTAGTCCCCAAAGCAGGGGTATCAAAACCATGGGGGAAACCCGAACTGCCGCCGTCCTCGGCCAGACGTGTTTGTTTAAACCAATTTTAATTCTGCTTGAGGTGAATGCACCAGGCAGAAAACAAAAGCAGTTCAGGAGCCACGTTGCCAAGTGCATCTGAGAGTTCTTTCTTAGGGGTGTGACAGTTGTCGGGGACTTGGTTTACTTGGTTCCAGATCTGAGAGGTTCAGAAAATTGGTTACAACTAGCAGTGCTTTCTAGGCATTTAGGAAGCAGGAATTCCATAGAGCCTGTGGTGTTTGAGGCAGATGCTCAGCATTTTCATCTCCGTAAAGACCACAGAGTCGCTTACAGGTGTGATGGGTCACTCAACAAGCCTGCATATTAGTTTTATTGCTTTTTTGTGAGCTGTGATGTCTTTGACAAGATATCTTCTACTTCCTTTAAAATATTTTTTTCTTTTGAAGCTTGTGTATTTAAAGTGCAAGACTCAGACGAGTAAATGAGTTACAAGAAAACTGAGTAGCTCCATTTTGCATTTTAAGAGTAAATAAGAGAAATGGTATCTTAGTCACTGTAGTTGTAGAATAGAATGCTAGTCTAATGTGAACCTTTAATATTGATAGTCAATTGCATGAATGGATCTTTAAACAAAGTTTTTCTTATCTTTGTTTGGAGAACACTGAAGGTGGCTTTAGGTCTGTCCAAGGGGTGTCAATATTGGCTTTGGTGTCTGAGGGGGGGGTTCTTCCAATTTGCTGCTCTTGCGCGTCATTGAGCTGATGTGGTGTGGATATCAGTGTTCAGTGTCATGAAGACTCCGAACTAAGATGGGTGGTCTTTTTCTTGGAGTTATTTACTAGTCATTAACATAGATTAATGTGTAAATATTCTCTAATATGTATGAAGGGGCATTTTAGGGAAGAAGAGTTGTCAGAGAAACTGGAATCCTAGTTGGCATAGCTCACACTGTCATGTCAACTGGGCCTTGTGCAGCCTTGCTCTTCGTTTAACTGCTTCTCGTGTTGGTGTGCATAGTTCTCACAGAACAAATTTCTCTATTACTAAAGAAAGCAGAAGCTTACAATCGTGTAACACTCTGAATTAAGTAATAAAGGATAGGACCCATGAAAAACTTCCTATAAGCTAGCTTTCTGTTTCTGAAAAATATCGTGAAGCATCTTTAAACAGATCAGGGGAAAATCTGTTTTTTATACTTCATCTTTCTTAATAGAGGTGAAATTTTTTCCACGAGAATGGGCAAAAATAATATTTATTCCAAAGCTTGCCTAGGGTAGTGGTTTGAGTTCTGACCTTTGGATACAAAGTGAGAACAAATAGTGTTGAAAAATGTAAATGATTAAAACAAGCTGGCTGCCTTTAGGAAAGTTTTTTTTGTCAAGTTTTGCCAAGAAAAGGTCTTGGTGGTTGAAAAAACATTTTACTACTGGAATAAATAGCATTTGATTGTGATGCATAGATTTTCTTACAACCACATGCGTGTTTTTCAATAAGGGTGGGTTTGGGATTCAGGCTTTTTCTTATGTTAGCAAGGCATAGAAGAAATGGTGGCTGTCAATTTAGCATTAACAATGAAGTCATACGCTTTATCTTGGGATGTAATGGCAAATTTTGAAAGTGAACTTGCTTTGAGTTTCTAAGGTTATGCTTGCAGATTTTCCAGTCTTTTTTTTTTTTTTTTAAAGAACTGACTGTGAAAAACTGTATGGTAGGTAAACCTTTTATTAAACCTCACCAATCTTGTTATAGTTACATTGCTGCTTCCGTAATGCCAGTTTTGTATTTGTAATAAATTTTATCTTAGGTGCTGATGCAAATTTTCTTGTAACTAGCAATAAAAAAAACGCTTTGGTTTTGGCAGTTTGTGAATTTGCTTATTAGTAGAGATCAAAATGACTTGTTTTTGAAATAAAGCTGAATTTTTGTTAATAGGCAGTAAGTGTTTCAGCAGCATCTGCAGTGTGATAAGCTTTTATTCTGTTTAGATGCTTAAAATGAAAAGCATTTAGTAGTTTGAAGACTATTGTCAGATTTTGTGTGTTAATCTTCTTTTTGGAAGATCAAGGCCTCTGCCTGGGAGGAGTTTGGGAACTGGAGAAAGTGCAGGGGGTTTAGCCATTACATTGGATATTTTAATCCATAGTTCTGTAATCTCTATTCTTGTTCGTCTAGCTAGTGAAGTGACGGCAGTAAAAAGCTCTAAAACTTAAAAATGACGTTGCTTTAGTTTCGTTTTTTACTGGGGAAGTTTCAGCCCATTAATCAGTCTACAAAATCAAAATATTTACCTAAACCAGGATCAATGTGCCACTTCCTCCGACCGTGGGGAGTTCCCAGCCTTGCTGCGGTTGCCAGTGGGCCACCCTGCTGGGCTAGTGCTTGGAAAAGCATAGAAACCCAGCAGAGAGCAGGAGGTATTTCAACTCAAGCACAAGTTAGACCTGGGAGCTTAGTTATTTGTATTTTTGCATATTGTGAGCTCTCTTGGAATCAGTAAGTGACTGATGACTAGAAGTGGCCTCAGCAGGTAGTTAAGTTACAAGGCAATATGAAAATGAGTGAACCATAACGTAAGAGTCAATACAATTGAAGCAGTTAAGGTTGGGGACTTTTTTCTTTGACATAGTAACAGATCTCTGTAGAATTTTCTCTTCCAAGTAGTCAAAACATACTGTATTTGCTGCATTTCACATTGAAATCTAACAAAGGAGCCCAAAATCAGATTTCCCTTTCCTGATAATAAAGCTATTACTTTGAGATTAGAGCTGGGAATGGATATTTTTTTTATATATAGTAGTTCCTGCTTATTAATTGGTAATCCTGTACGCTGTTTTGTGTGAGCCTATGTGAGGAAGAGCCCCTCTAACCTGTGTGTTTAATATTAGACTGTTGTAATTGAGTTAAAGTTGGAGACCCAGCCGGTGCTTGTAGTTAAGGCTGGTATAAAAGAGTTAAGAGCAGCCCAAGGTTATTAGATCATTTGGAAACTGATTACCCTTTCACAGTGTAATAAAGTAATTATGAATAGTGTATGAAAATTGGTTGCAGTCTGTTTCAACATTATGACTGCCTGTCTTTAAAATAAATTGCGTTGTCCTCTTTTGTGTTGATCTTATAATTTGCATATTCAAAGCATGTTAGATATTTGCCACTTCCAGCTGTAAATGCTAAGTAGCATTTAAAAAAACAAATTATGCCATCTGTTTGTATAGGTTTTCTGTGAGGTTTTTCAGTTCTTGATAATATTTCACCTTGGATCTGTTCTTTTTACAATAGCACGTGCCAGCGTTGCCAAGCGAATTTGAAGTATGTTCTGGTCTAAACTGAAAGAATTCAGTCCCGAATGGGATGAAGGAGTTGCAGCCGAACAGGGCTGTGGCAACTTCAGCTCTTGGTGGGCTATTTCTCTGCAGCCCTGACATAGGAAAAGGTGGTGTTTGGAAAGAAACAGTCATGATGCTTTTTAACTCAAGTAGCCCATGATCAAGTGCTCCAGTACGTTGGGAATATCAACTTGAATTTAAGATTTTTTTTAAAAATAAATTGAAGTTTTAGCCTAACTTGATGATTTAATGCACAAATCAGTTCTGTGTCTGACTGATAGAATTTGTGACTAAAATATTGTTAATGTGAAAAATAAGAATAGCTGTGATCTCTAAATCACAACTGGGAACGGTTTACCATGGGATTGAGGTCCCAGGAAGTCCCCTCCCTGCTGCAAGGATGGGTTTAGCTGCTTCGGAGGCAGTGGCCAATTCACTGGAATTCAGCAGCGTGCCCTGAGTGCAGGTACCGTTGGGGTTTGCTTCCAGCAGCGGGATGATGATGAGGATGGAGAGGTGCCAGCAGTAACCTCCTGTATCCCGTCATTTTTGTCTGCTGGTGCTGGAGAGTCAGAGTCTGGATTTCAGGGACTAATTGAAGTTTGCCCTAGAAAGATGCGCAGACTCCATGCTGTTGGTGAGAGCAATTCTTGTGGATTTTTGAAGTGTGGAGTCTTTAGTCATTAGAATGCAGGTGAAGATGTACATGCTGAACTTTAGAGTTTGACTCTTTTAACAAATGCTGCTGTATAAAGTTATAGTTTTGGCATAAAGTTTTATTGAATCCATGCTTTTGGCTGTGTGCTTTTCTTCTGAGGACATACTGTGGTATCTGAGATGCCAAAGGTAAATGTAACAGCCTTGTTCTCTTACACTCACTTGAGAGTTCAACAGTGGTTTAGATTTCAGGAGCACCGCGGAATTTCTGATGGCAAAATCTTTGTGCGCATCTGTCAGCTCATTTTGAATACAGAGAATTGTTGTTGGAGATAAACGATAAGCATTGTGTGTCAGGGTAATAAAATTCTGAGGTCATTCCCAAACCCCTGCGTCATGTGGAGTTGACATGGGTCTCAGGAGAGAGCCTGAAGAGGCTGCCAGCCTCAGGTGGGGGTTCCTGGGGCTCAGGTGGGGGTTCCTGCCTGCCACATTCGTCTTGGCACTGTGGTGATGGCACAAGCATCTTGGCTGGACTTCAGTCCAGAGCGCTCTGGCATGGCAGAAGTGGAAGCGTAGCGTAATGCAGGTGTGACGGCATCTCCGCACATGCGGAGCTGTATGAGCTTCATTGAACTGGTGTGAACAGACTCTCCAGCACTAGTACGATGCCACGACTTCAAGCTAATCTGATACGTTAGGTTTCTATCATAGGCTTTTTCATAGTTGAAAAATCAAGTCTTTACCAGGCTGCTTCAGAAGAAAACCTCAGTTATCCTGCTGCAAGCTGAAGAGTACATGAGGCTACCTTTTCTGTGGTCCTACATCTTTATTAAGATCCTATGGATTTATTCTTAAAGACAGCTGACACAGCTGAAATACCCATTGAAAATACTAAACATGTGATTCTGCGGTGTGTTTTTGCATTGCTGTTCTGGGTATCTTGGAGTTCACAGAAACTCCAGCCGGGCCAGACATGCTTCATAAACCCTGGTGGGCTTTTTGTCAAAATTGACTGTATAATGCAGTTTGAGCATTTGAAATGCACCAGTAGCTTAAGTTTGTTTTGAGTTTGCTTCCATGGAAGTTCTAAAGTATATTAAATATTCTTAAGTGGATGAACAAGTGATTGATCCTGTAGATAAATATGTGGGTAGATGATGAATAGAAAAATGGATGAATAGAAACTTTCCCCTTGATTATCTTTAGGACATGTTTGAAACTTTTCCTGCCTTTTATACCCTGAATTGTGTGTGTGACTTCAATTTATTTGTGTTTTGAAGCATAGATCTTTAATATGTGAGGAAAACAGTGGTTGTGGGTGGTTGGGGGTTTTTTTTTGGTCTGGAATGAAATAGGGATGTTCTTCTCAGAACTCTTGCTGTGGTTTTTTCCTTTGTTGGGGGGTGTTACTGGTGTTTTTGTCTCGCCCTCCCGCCTCTCCAAAAAGGCTGTTACTTTGTGGGAGTTCTTAAACTGAGCGGTGTGAGTCAAGTTATACCTGTCTAGAAAGTAACAGACAAAGAAATAATATGTACAGTGCTAGTGAAAAATCATTAAAAGGTTTTCATTTTGCTACTGGGCCGAGATATATTCATACTTCATAAATATCTTTCTGTAGGAGTTTATCTTTTTCTCTCTTGGTCCTATCAATGCCATTTGATATCAGAATGCTATACATAAATTTTTATTTCATGTTCTGAATGAAAAAATAGTTACATAATTGTTTTGAAATGTCACTTACACCAAAGTTCATTCCGATTCAAAGGCCAGATCATAACTCAGTGTATGTTAAGAACCAGTCAGCACATAATAAATCTCGCCATAGCTGTCTCTGTTATCTCATGGGGGATACTGCAGGATGGTAGGAGAAAACAGGCTAATCCCTGAAGTGCTGGGTAGATTTAATGAGGTCCCAGTTGCTTGGGTAACAGGCACTTGGTGAATTTTCTTCTGGAGTATCTTGAAAGTAGCTCTTAAGTCAGCTCCTGATCAGGTTGGTGTTTTAGGCAAAAACCTTGTGACATGAGAGATACCCTTCTGAACTCCTACGTGTTTGGTTGTCAAATGCTCTTATGCGGTAAATGATGGAAACTTCATAGACCAGAATCTTCAGTAGTATGCTTTTACAAGTAGAACTTTATTGCGTCATATTTATAAATCATGTAATTTGTTTTGCTGTCTTTGGTTGCTAAAGGATCACCTCAGGATTTTAGGTGAAAGAACAAGTGAAATATGGTAATCCTGGTTTATGTTACTGTGGGAATAATGATGGTTTTCGAAGACATGCCTTGATCACAGATCAGTTAAACACTGCTATGAGCAGTTTATGGTGCTCCGCTTAGCCTGGTGCCTTGTCCGCTATAGACTGCAAACAGTTCTAGTCATCTTTTCACGTTGTTTCAGAGCTGTTACTCGTGTCTAACCTTAAAAGTTTATCTTGAAAATGGAGTTAGGAATCTCATACTGCTTCAAAATAACCTCCATTTTGAAAGTATTTTCAGTATGGCCTATGTGGTTTTAATTTGGCGTGTCATGATGTAATTATATAAGCTAAGGAGACTTCCTTTTTTTATTTAATGTCCTCATTCTTCTCCTGAAATGTTTTAGGTGTCTTATTTTTGTGAGAATGTATCATTCAGTACACAAAGGATGAGTTGTCTGGGATTTAAGGAGGGCAAGGCACAAGGCCATAAAATTGAACTTTTGTCACAATACTTCTGCCATCTCCCAGTTACTGTTGGTAGCAAACGATGAGATATGGTGGCATTGTCATGGGAGTGGGGCCACCAAATTTCGATGTGGCTTAGTAATCATTTGCATCAGTTATTCTACGCTTAATGGTTTATGGTCTAATTTTGCAATGTTGTTCTCAACAGGTTACAAGATCAGCCCTAAATCCATTAATACGGCTATATTGCCTCATCCTGATACATGAGATTCCATGACTTTAGTCATACAATAGTTAAAGTATCTACTGAGAGGACTGGAAGTAGAAATTATATTAATGTCTGAAGTGTGACCAAAGCCAGAAGTTATTTCATGCAGCGTTAAAATATTTCCTCTTGGTTTAGATTAGAAGCAGACTAATCACTTGGAGCATTTCTTAATGTTTTCTTCCTCTTCTCATGACAGATGCAGCCAGTTATGAAGTCCCTTTCAAATGGGTTCATTAGCAGTGGCCGGCAGATTACTGATGCAGTCGTTCTCGTAGCAGAGGCAGACTGCTGTTTGAAACAGAATATATAGCCTTGGAACAACTAATGCGTGAGACCTGTGAACTGGTCCTTTTTGTGTGTTTTTTTTTTCCTTTTCCAAAAATAGTGGCTCAAAGCTGATGAGGAATTCAGTTGGCCGCTGCCCAGGAGCAGTAACGTGGCTACGAAGAAGGTGAATTTTTGTGTAATTTTTGAGAAGCTTGTTTGGTGAGAAGTCATAGTGGCTGCCATGGGGCAAATGAGAAGATGGGTATTCATATGTAGTATGGACATGGGTGAGAACAGCGGGTAGGTGAGTTCCCTGGGCTGTTTAATGTGATGTAAATACAGTCCCTCTTTGCCTACGTGACTTTCCTAAGGACTTTCCAGTGTTGCAGATGGTGGTAGCTGTAGGAACCAAGCGGGATTGCTGCTGGTTCCTTGCTCCGGTTTGCTGGGTTTACAGTGCTTTGATGATAGTTACTGGTTCAGTTGTACAAGGAGAGTTGTAGAAGTTACTGGTGCTGGAACAAATGTTACTGCTTTCCTAACTTAGGAAGAATAATCTAAAAATGACTATAGACGATGTTTTTTTTGTTCGTTAATCTAGTCTCCTTCATGATGGTATGTGTTAACCTATATCTTCTAATTTTCCTTGCCATATGTCAAGAAAAACAAATCTGTGGGATTTGTGCAGTTTCTGTCCTGCGTGTAAAAACTTCTGACATCAAGAGCTAGAATATTTCCTAATTACCTGTTCACTGCTGCCTGTTAGCTTACATTCAGTCTTAGCTGATGATGGCATGGGAGTAAGCTGGCCCTTTTTGATTAAAACAAAATGAAGTATTACAACTGCACGGTGTTACAGGTTGAACAAGGGAAATGTGCCTTAATATTATGTGGCGATTTAAGTCCTTACTATTTGAAGAGGCAGGAAGATAAATTCAGGGACTTTGGTCAGTAACAAATTTTGCTGTGATATACCTTTAGGCATAAGCAGGGTAGATTTTCTTGTGTTATTGATTTTTATTTTTTTTTTTTTTCCTTGGGGTGGTAGAGATGAAGTTGAGGGGAGGAAGTGGGTCTGTGCTTTGTTTCCTGCTGAGTCCTATGAGTATAGCCTGGAGATGGGTTATTGCAGCTCTCCCAGGGTCCCAGTGTGACCTTGTGCCAGTTGGATGTTTTCATGGATGTCCAAAAGACACTCAGCTCTATTTTTTTGGGATGAAAATATGTTGGAAGTCAAATGCCATTACTGACAACTTTGGTTTTCTGTCACTTAAGGTCATAGAAGAGATCATACCGGCTCCTGAAATACAAACCCTCTTGCAAACACCTTTTAACATGTGTTTTGAAATCTTCAGCAAGAACAGAGAAGGATAATTAGTTGTTGTGTAGGTTTACTCCAGACAAACTTATATTTAAACAGTACACCTCTCTCAACTTTCTATGCTTGTGCTTATTCGTTCGTGCACTCGGTATTGTGTATGTTTGCTTTTTGAAGAATATTCCTGCTGCCTTATAGCAGAACCTGCTCCTGTAGCTGAAGAGTAAAGATCAAAGGTCACACTTCCACTAGTAAGGTTTTACCACTTTAAATGCTATATTGCATTTACAGGAGACACTGACAAAGTGAGATGTAATTTAATACATTTCACTTGTTAAGTATTATGAAGAATACGCTGACTGTTTGCTGTAGACAATACGAGGCAGAGATCAAGCCTGCGTTTCACACATGAATGCGCAGGCTTAATCTCCTGATGACGGCCGAGCTGCTGTCCCGGGCAGAGAGGCTTTGTGGGGAAGAAAATTGTGACGTCTGCTCTGTCATTAACCAAAATAAGCTGCTCCTCAAAGAAAATGAGGCCAATGGCTGAAATTAACGACTCTTTCAGTAGACAGAAATATAATTTGTCTCCATACTTATGTAAAACGTATTTTAAAATGCTGTAGAACAAAAATCATGTCTTGTTAATATTTATTGCTCATGCCGATAACCTTGTACCACTTTTCCCCTTTGTCGCTGAGCTGAAAGAGCGCAGTTTCTTTGTTCGCACTGTTGTGGAGTTTTATGGAGCACTTAGGCGGCATAGTGTTACTTAGTCTTGTCGATGTTCTCTGCAACTCTCAGATGCTGCTTTCTTTAGAGAGAAATTGCTTTAATTATAGACGTGTTTTAGTGCAAATGTCTGGTCAGTCAGCCCGTTTTAGGAGCCCACCCTGCAGTTATTCTTCTATTTTGAGTAGTTCAAATATACAGGCGGTTGTGTGGAGTTAAATAAAACAGCTAATGTGGCTGAAGACCAGAGTTTTTGCCTTTGCTGCTCAAAGGGGTTTTCCAAAAATAACCTGATCTAGTTTTCGTTTGGATGATTTAAATGAAGATATTTTGGAGGCTTTCTAGAAGATGAAAGGCTTAAGAGAGGGCAGCTGAGTGTTCAGCCATTTAAAAATGAAACATCCAGTGGAGAAAAGTGTAGCTATATCCATCCCGGGATTGACAGTTTGGTAGATACTTGTAGACATGACGCAGAGATGGAGGTACCGAAATAAAATGTAGAATGGAGATTGAAATTAGCTGTAAGCGGGTAGAGTTAAAGATGCAGTTACATTTGCAGTTGCAAAGCAGCAATGATCTCATTCTAATAAATGCACACAAATTAATGTTTGTAGTATTATGCAAAACTAATTTCTGTCTTAAACCGCTGTCAGCAAATTTTTTTTTTTTTTACAATACTTGATGATTTATCAGGAGAAAGTATAACTTATTTGCTGGTGTTTGGGTGGTCCCATGGCCAGTCTCTGATGGTGGAATGGTTGCCACTGCCTTTGCTTTAGGTTCTCCACCCTAATCTCACTTTTTTTCTCTTACCTGTGCTTTGTTGGCTGAATCCTGCAAATCCACTCCTGGCTTGATATAGTTGCTGGAAAGAAAGCAAAGTAATTGTGCCCGATAAAAGTAGGATCTATTCAAATCTGCTATCATAACAAGTTCTTGTTTAACTTTCTCCTGTTTTAAATGTTGTTGAGCAACCTTATAATGCAGATGTTTTCTTGTCTCCAAATGACATGAAATTCCCTCGATAATAGTTCTTGTTACAATAGCAGCTCTTTACAGGTCCCTTGGGCCTTTTCTCCCCTAACAGCCTTTTAAAGAGAGGGAGCTATGTTGCATTATATGGACATTTTTAAAACTCTGGGTTGTTTTTTTTTTTTTAAATGGTGTTATGGGACAACTACTTCACATTACTCAGACCTATATTATAGTAATCATTTACATTAGCCTGAATGACTTCAGAAAAAAAGTAGTAAATACATGGCTTTGTATTTACTGTTTGTGGATCGTTGTTTGTTCCCATATGTTGTTATGATAAAGGCTGTTAAGGCACTTTTTTGAATGAGCAGAGGCGTTCTAAGCGTTGTAGTTTAATAGAGTGGATCGCTACAATGGGCTGGGATCTGAATTTCTGCGCTATAATCATAGTTGTGTATCGTGGTTGCTCTCTGGTTTTGAAGTGGCCACTTCGCCACTTTGGCCCTTGAGCTTCCTGGGAGGTGTGAGAGGCGAAAGGGGCATGGGGTTTTTTGAGGGGTGCGGGGACTGCGTCTTCGACGTGTGCTGGACCACAGCATGCTAAAGGAGGGCTGAGCTCTTCAGCTGCTCACCACACAGCCTCGTAGCACAGTGAGTGTGCGGGCAGCTCCAGCGTCCCTGCTGTTATTTTAGATCCCCCACCAAACAGTAATAGAGAGAATAGAAAGGCTAGTTAATTTATCTGTTCAAATTGGGAAATCTTACTGGGAATACAGGACTTTCTAACCCTATATTGATTTTATGTTGCTGCTCTTGAGTTAATATGGGGAGAAATTGTGACTTATTTGGAATTATGTGACTTTTATGGAAGCCTATGTGTAAAAATATCTAAAAGCAGGTGTTCCTAAAAGCTTTTCTCGGATCACTAGTGTGAATATGGCACATAAATAGCCAAACCGTTTTCGGAGATAGGAACTGATACTTTCACCCCAAATGTGTTTCAGTCTACTCTGTGCTAAAAGCTGACTATCTTGTGAAATTTCGTTCTTACTTAGGGAATTTATGCCCTCTTGCAGGTAGGTAGTTGTTCTACCCATCCTATGCCAATTTGAATACCACAAACAAAGTGAAATGTGACTTTCCTCTCTTAAATCCTTACCAGTCCAATCTTTAAAAATTCTCCTAATTGCTAGGTAAACCTGGCTGCTTTCTGAGGAAAGATTTAAAGATACTGGAAACAGTCTTGAGTAAAACGGAATGAAACTTGTTTCTCCTCTGAAGACCTCCAGAATAATAGCCTGTCATTTTCTGCTGATAAATGCAGAAGTAATTTTTTGCCTTGTGAAATCTAACTTTGCTTTTGGGATGAATCTGCTTCCCTCTCTTCTCTTCTCTTCTCCTGTTCCTTTAAGTTTTGTAGCATCAACATTGTGTTGAAGAGAGGGACTTACGATCTTATCTGAGCTGTCATCCTGCAGAGCTCGTCTGTCAAACAGACTCTCGACCTGGATTTCAGAGTGATGCCATAATATCCCAAGTCAGAGCGTGTCGGTGTGAAGGTGGAATGTGCAGTGGGAGAGTGCTGATGTGCGGCATTATACAGACTATGATTTAAAAACTGACAGCTGTGAGCGTAGCTGGTGTAAGGCACGGCTCAGAAATAGGAGATCTCTTGTTTTTCTTTTCTCAGGTCAAGTTGGGTAAGTAGTAAGGGGGCGGGGGGGAGGTAAAAAGGTTGCTGTCTGTCATGAGAAACACCTTGAATTGTCTGCCTTTATTCAAGTGATGATTACTTCTCAGCTGGGAGAGATGCTGATGAAGTCAGTGCCTGTTTGTTTCTTTCTCTGCACACTGGCTTCTGGAACCGTTTGGGGATGATTAGTAGAGAGCAGTTCAAAGGGAACAAACATGCTTTTAATTGTGTGCACTTAGAGGGCTCACAAGAGCTGTGGACTGTAAATATGTAACTCATAATGACCATTACTGGCCAGAGTGTTCCAGTGCTATGTTTGTGTTATAGACTCAAAACGCCAGTGAAGGAGATAAGGAGGACAACTGATAAGAGGCCTGTTATTCATTGGAGAGAGACCTTAAGAGCTTTTTAAAAGACGTTCAGCAAACTTGCTTCTGAGAGGGTCACGGATTAGTCCCGTGAGCATTCAAGAAGAGGCAGCGGACCCCTTCAACACCCGCTGCGCTGTAGAGCTGGTGGGGCACCAGCTAGACTCTCTTTGGAGACCAGGAGAGCTAGGCTCGCCTTGGAGGAGAGTCATGCGGTGCACGAGAACAGAGGAAGAAAACTAACGTTTTTACTGACTGGTGTGTTAATCTTGTAGGAAAAAAGTTTGTGTGTGTATGTTGCAGTTCTCTGTGTGCTGAGACTTGCAGTTCTCTGTGTGCTGCCAGCTGGGGTAGTTCTCTGCTCCTGCCTTCAGGGCCTGTCTTCATATTCCTTTCCTGCTATTGGCGGGGAGAGATTTGTGTTTAGGCTCTGGTTGTGGCAGTTGACTGGGAAATACTGTACGTAAACTCTGCGGGATCAGAATTATGAAAGTTGGGGCAAGTGTCTTTAGTAAAATCTCGCTCCAAACTGTGAAATACTGTCCAAGTGTAACGGTAGAAACCTCTTGCTGTATAATTTTTCTTTTTCTGCCTATGCTGGTTTCTCATTGACTTTGACTTCAGTTTGCAGGCTGTGGGTATGTGTTGTCACAAGGCTGTTAGCTCTGCCTCCCCAGTTTGGGATGATGAATGGATCATGGGGACGGGGAATATTCCGAGCGATATCCTGCATTGAACTCTTAAACTGCTCTGTCACTTCGAATATCTGCAACTCACATTTTCAACAGGATATGGAAGACAGGGGAAGAATGTGGGAGAAAGTTGGTAACGGATGTTCTTAGCCTTTTCTGAAACTTAAAGGTTAAACTTCTGTGTGCCTTCCCAGGGAGGTGGAGCCCATGCAATTAATGAGCTTTTATAATAGAAGGCGGGATCTCTTCAGGTGAGAGCTGTGTAGAAGCTACTCTTCTGTGTGTTTGAAGCAGGTGCGTGTGTGTTTGAGCTACAGTGCTAGTGGTGCATTTTGGTACTTGCAGTTTAGCACTTTGTCTGTTACAGCTGAGATTTCCTTTTCCTAATGTTGTCTTATTACGGTTATTTTTCCACAAATGACCTCGAAGATTTTCTTAGAGCGGTTCTTCAGACCTTAGGAGTATATGGGGGAATCTTTATGGGCTGTTTTCTTTTTCTCTTTTTTTAATTCAATCCCTTGCACTAAAACCAAGTTAAAACTGATATCAAAATTAGAAGAACTCTGTGGAAGGAACTTGAGCAGTTGCAGCACATTCTTCCTTTAACCTGGCATTTGCTGAAAACAGTGCCTTTTTATCTTGCAATGTGAGACTAAAAGCTTACAGAAGAACAGTCCTGTTGTGTTCATTAAGACTGGTAACACATGACCAAACAAATCTTGTTAGAAGATTTATCTGTCTGGCTTAAATAAGAGAAAGGAGCTCTTCTCTGTATTTTTAGTTACCCTGCAGACTTAGATGCCTTCTTGTTTCAGTCTTATAGTGTTTCTGTTGGACTTGCTTTCACATTATCTTTAAAACCTGACTCTCTAATACTAGTTAAGAGGTTTAAGTACTTAATGTGCAAAGAGGTGGTATGTGTGCCTTTTGGTCTGATAATGGTTTCCAGGTGTATAGATGAAATAACCGTGGAGCCGTGTGTGCTGGGTAACTGCGGTTTGCCCATCTCAATAACTCCCAGTGCCCAGGTCTGGCTATCGCTCATCTCTTGTGGGAGAAGTGGTATCCCTCTTTCCGGACTCGCATAGGAGCACGTGGAGGTTTTTGTGTCTGAACAAATGATGGAATTTTAATTTGAACCAGATTTCAAATGCTGGGGGAAAAAATACACTCAGCCAGGCGAATGTGGGGTAACGATCAGTTTAAAATAATGAACTTCTGCACTTCAGATTTTTTTAATGAAGCTTAAAGGGTAAGTTGCGCCCGTATGATTTCTCATAAGATGCTTTGGTGATAACTTTTTTTGGATTGCATTTGAAAATGCATGGGCAGGTCTAATCACATTTGTTACCACAATGAAAGACAAATCACAATTGTCTTTCTTTCTCTCTGTCTTTGGGAGTGGAACTGAGAGAGTTAAATCTAACACACGGCTACTTCTGGGTTTGCCTGGAGAAGGGCTAGTACTAAGAGGTGTGCATGTCCCTTGTCCCCAAAGGTGGCTGGGACCTTTGAGTATCACTTTCTGGAGCAATGCTGCTCTCCAGTTGCCTGTCACATAGGTAAAAGATGCACAAGAGCATTTCAGGAATGCAGGGACTTTTCTTAACTGCAGTGCTTTTCTTTCCGGAAAAAAGTGTTTGTGCGGAAGAGTTCCTCCCGAAACTCCTGTGGGCAGAGGAGCCATCCTCCAGACTTGCCTGAAGCTGTTACAACTTCAGCTGTTCCGAGAAGCTGTTGTGCAATGTTAAACACCTTTTCCTGTATAAAAATAGTGTTTGCAAGCACTTAATGTGCTTGGGATATGGTAGTAAGGTAGTAGAATGCTGTAGGGGCAATGTTCTGACTTGCTGAAGCACCAGCTTTCAGACTTTGCTTTCCTTGGGACATTTAGTGCCAACGTGTCTCCATCGTCTCTGGCCCAGGCTCTGAAGTTAGCGTTTCTGCCTCCTACCAGAATCCTCATTTCCTCTGTTTCTTCATTTCTGGAGACCTGAACATTTTAACAGGCATAAGAGCATTGGAATTTGACTTGAAGTCATAGGTACCTGCATTCTCTGCTGGAAAGCAGAGAACAGAAGGCTTTAGCAGTAGCTCCGCAAACACATTTTGGGCTTACATTTGGTTTCTAAACAGTTTAAGATAACAGGGACCTTTGATGTTGGATGGCATACTGGGTGCAGATAAATAAAGTTATCCTGTAATGGATGTAATAAACTTACTTGGACAAATGGACGTATCCCAAGGCTTTAGTTAAAAACATGACAACAACAGAAGTATTTTAGAGTTGATTGCAGTGAAGCTAATATTTTTCCTGAGGTTTTTCAACTTGCATTGGACAAATAATGGACTGGGCCTATTCTTCCACTTCTTTCTATGCCAGTCTCAGCCATTGTAAAGTGAATGTTCCCCTTCTAGCTTAAATGACTTCTTTCTGAAATTAATCTCTAAAAAAATTCCCAATGGAAGCAGCAGTAAACCAGTATCAAAGGCAGTTAATGCTCTTCAACCTGTGATGCTGTAACCTGAATTTCTCTTCTGTGTATGATGAGAGAAGCAGCCGCTTCGGTGGTTGGTTGGTGTAGTGAGTCTCGGGAGCTGCCAGTGATGAAAATGACTGGAAACCCAAGCTCCAGAGCTTGCCAGGAACCACTTAAGACTTTCAGTGTATTTGCTTTTACTGTCCTAATCCAGATTTAAACATCTGTGTGATTACTGTGTTTGGCAGTGTACGTGATGTATTATCCCAGTTTACTTCAGAGAACAAAAAAGGCGGCTTGTGGTATTTTTGTAATTTTTGTGGTGGTGTTAGTTTTACGGGTTCCATATTCATGCGTTATTATGTATAGAACGATAAAAGTGCTTGATGTGCTACAACATCTGTAACTGATGAATAATGTCGAGTCAGCAGATAGGTTTTCAGAGTATTTACATTTTGGTTAAGAGGGATTAGGCAAATTAGGGAATATGGAGTTGGTAGTATTCTCCTGTTCCAGTGTGGTTGGTGGGCGAAGGAAGAATGTGGGAGATGAAATGCAAATGCTGATGTTTAGATGATGTAGTATTTCAGTTGTAAGATACTTTCTGCTCTTATGGTTGAAGAGATCCTTCCAAATATTGAGTGTATGCTTCTATTTATAAATGCTGTTTGCTTTTGGTTTCTGGTGTTAGTAAATAAAAAGTGGGGAGGTAGCAAAGGGAAATGTTGTATTTCACTGTAGAGGCAAAATGCTTCTTGGAATCTTTAAAACATGTTTGGGTCATTGCTTAAATAATAAAGATTATTTATCAAATACTTCTGTGGTAATAATGGCTTAATCTTAATTAGGTGGTTGCTGATAAAATTTTTTTTTCTTTGCTTTTCTGGTAGTCCTGTATTACTGCTATACACAGCTGAGGTCGTGTAACACTAGCTTTCTTCTGGGTTATTTTTTCCTAGTCATGGTGCAACTACTCTTTAGGTTATGTGACTGTTTTATTCTTAGAGAGACAAAAGTAGTCATTGTTTCATGATGTTAGTTTAATCCGGCAATATTTTTTGAAATAGAGTAGGTTGACTTTTTTTTTTTAGTAAAATATTCTTGGAAATGTGATCTGTTTGTGTAAGAAAGTTGAATAGTGCTTGCGAGGAGATTTCATCACTTGCCTTTTAATGCCGGTTGAACTCGATGGAGACTCTGAGTAGATGAAGAGACTTCTTGTACTGTTCATAAATACACTGGCTGTGAAAATTGCTTTTGTATGGGTTCTCCTGAAACAGGAGCTAGGAGGTAGGTGGCAATTTTGCCGTGTTTGTCACTGGAAATTTCATAGCTGAACAAACCGAGCAAATCGTGGTGTACACAAATTCTTGCACGGCCCTACAGTAAACTAAATTGTTACAAAGATAGTGTTTATTTAGTGGATGTTGCTTCTCTAAGCAGAACTTTGTTATGCAAAAAAAAAAGGGGGGGGAAAATCCAAAATAATTGTACTAGTAATAAAAAACACAGAAGTATCTTGAATTAAATCTGAGAAACAATAAGGACTTAAATCTACAGTTCTGGGGGGAGTTCTGCTTAGTCCTGCAGTGTTTGTTCTTGTATCCATTGGTTTCTGATCTCTAAAGAACACAAAAAAGATCTCGTGGATGTAGGTACAGATGCCACTACTTGTAATTTTTAGATTGCCCTGGGAAAGTAATTAGTTTTCGTTCAAAGTGAATAGGTTATTTACTCTCTAAAGTGAATTTTGTATCAACAACAATAGAAAAAAAAAAACCTCTCAAGCTTGCTACTGGGGAATTTCCAAGCCTCTAGAAATTTAAGACATTTCGTATTGAGTCCGTGGAGACCATTGCTATCGCTGTTATCCACAGCTTCTCTGGCAATTGACAGGTTCATTGTAGTCTTCTCTACTGGAGTTTCCTTGGATTCCCCTTGTGTGTTACCAGAACGAAGGCAGCTGCTATAAGGAGGAAAGAAAATAGAATAATTTCCTACCTGGATGATCGGTTCATTCAGGAAATGCCTGAGAGATTCAAGCCACAGCCTGAATTGTATCAGCAAAGGCAATTTGTCTCTCTTTGGCTGTTTCCATTGCTGGAAGTAGTAGTCAACAGGGACAAGAATACTGTAGTCTGAGATTCATGTAAGTGTGAAGGCATTTCAAATGCACAGGATCTCTGAATTCTCAGCTGACTTAAAAATCAAAATAGTCTTTTTCCTTCTCAAATGTGGTTTCAGAGGCTTCATGGATGAACAGTCTATCTTCTGAGGTCCCTGACTTTCACGCTGTAGCATTCTACACGGTGGACTAATTTCAGGTTGCACCAAATAGTAGCTTCCTGAAATCTTATGAATTGGGTGCAGGTAAATTCAGCTTTATCCTGAATTGGTGAACTAGGGGAAAAAAAGTAACTTACATTTGTATGTTAGATGCACCCTTGAAATATCCTTCTTTCATGGCTATTTACAGAAAAAATGGTATGTTATGATTCTTGTTCAGTAGTGGCTGTAACTGTTCAGACTGCTGCTCTTGAGCAACATTAAAAGGCACTTGGAATTACTTCAATTGGTGCAAATTCAGTAGAGCCTTTCCAGAGAAGGTACCACAAATTCTAATGTACCTGCTGCTGGCTGTCACTCAGATGTATTGTGTAATCTGTCAGTCTGGATCGTTTTGCTTTGTCCAATGGAGCGGAAAGTCTCAATTTTGAGTCAAAAGAACGAAGGCTATAACTGCATCGGGTCAATATTCTTTACCCGTCATTTGACCGAGGTACGGTGATAGTTGCGGTGTACCGGAGGGGAGTTAGTGAGCGGCTGTGCGGTGCTTGGCTGCCCATGGGGGTGGAGCCACGACTGTAGGCAACTGTTGTGTCGTTGTTGATTGTAGGATCATCTCGTTTGAAGACCCTGGCTTGCAAATACTCTTGTAACAGCGAGTCCAATTTTTAAGATTTAAACTTGCATTGAAGGAAGAAAAAAGATGCAGTTGATGTTAAATGTATTTGATTAAATGATTGGGAAAGTACAAACGGAGGTTTATCTCTTCCTATTCCCCAGCAGGAAACTGAAAGTGGGAAGGTGATGAGTTACAAAAATCCAACTCCATGCGTTCTGTTATGGTAAAGCAAGCGTGAAAGGTCGTATATTTGATGTATGGAAAATCAGATTTTGTTAGTGGACTTGTAACTACTGTGATTTGCTTCAGCTTCAATTAATTCATTCCTGTAATCTGTGGATTACAGGTTAGCTCTATTTTTGGAAAAGCAGGGTAAGGGGAAGACTTCCTACACCAGATTGCCTTGGAGGTGGCAGATGGCATTCTTTGCTCCGTACCAGCTTTGTAGGGCATCTGCTGCTGGTGGTGTCGAACTGTAAAACAGCACAGCCATTTGCTGAACTCTTTCATTTGCTTCAAGAAAAGAAGTTGTAGACTCTTCCTTTCTTGCACTTGTCCCTTCCTAAATATTTTTTTTCCACTTGCATGCTTCCTATTCAGCTTCAGGTATAAAATGATGGGTGTTCTCAGTGAACACTTCCCATCCAAGAAGTTGTTATATTTCTGTAGTGAACAAAAGAATTTTTTAAGGAGTTGTGAGGTCTTTTTGAGGATGGAGATAGCTTCAGACATTTTACAGACACCTCATAATTTATCACTTCTATGAATGCTTCAGAAGACCCCTTGGTATTTTACTGCCTTGTGTTTTCCATACTGAATTGCTTTAGGGTGTGGGGTTTTCTTTGTTTTTAATGTTTCTTTTCAGTAATTGGAAGAATTTTGAATATTAACATGGGCTTTTCCCCTCTTTCTCCCCCCCACCCCTTCAAGAACCTTTTTAAAACGCTGGGGTTGTTGGAGTGGTTGAATTTTTCCTGGATTTGAGTGAGAAATTCAGAAGACTGAAGCCCAGGCTCACTGTCTACCTTTCACGGAGGCCCAGCCGTGAGAGGACAGAAGAAGGCACGTGGCGAATCATGACAGCGGACAAAGAAAAAGACAAAGACAAAGAGAAGGACAGGGATAGAGACCGGGATAAGGAGCGAGACAAGAGAGACAAGGGGAGGGAGAGTGAGAACTCCCGTCCTCGGCGGAGCTGCACGTTAGAAGGAGGCGCCAAGAATTACGCAGAAAGTGACCACAGTGAAGATGAGGACAATGACAACAACAGCGCCACCACAGAGGAGTCCACAAAGAAAAGCAAAAAGAAACCACCCAAGAAGAAGTCCCGATATGAGAGAACAGACAACGGTGAAATAACGTCCTTTATCACAGAGGATGATGTTGTATACAGGCCTGGAGGTAAGAAATCCTTACGTTACGTTTCTGTTGAAAGTAATTTTTGCACCAGAGCTACCAGTTAGTTGCCTGCAGCAGACAGCACAACGTACTATCTGTTAATTGAGATTATGATTGTCCTAGAGGCAAGTTGCCACAGTTCCACTAGAGAGAAATATGGATATACATGCAAAAATTTTTTACTGTATCTGGTAATATCTTGATTTGTTGGAATGAACTTAGGTACCTTTTGAAAAAAGAGCCACCCTTTTTTCCTTTTACTACACTAATCAGCTGTGTATGGTATGGACTCTCTGGGATTTTTGAAACTAAATTGGGTAAAGCACCGAGCACTTTGGTCCAACTTTGAACTCAGACCTGATCTGAGCTAGGGGTTTGCAGAGGTGGCACATAGAGATGTCTGCCAACCTTTCTGACGAGTTTTTCTGTGAATCTGAGATTTCTTTGTAGAGCTCCTCTCCTGTCTTCTGCTTGCAAAATATAAATTGGTTGACCTAAGATCTCGTACCTATTATGCCATTGATTTCACCCCCCTCGTTAATAACTAGCTAATTAATGTCTATGTACAGCAGCTTAGCTGTTGGCCAAAACAGACAGTGTCGGTATCAGCAGGAGTCTGGATGTTTGGGGGAGAGAAGCAGAAGCTTGCGGTGGGCTCCGGTTGTGCCTCTTAATTCTCATAAGGTTTTTAGGGTCTCACATAAGGTTTCAAGATGTAACCCGTGGCTGCTGCCAGCTAACTTTTTCCTCAAAATGAAATTATACTCAAAAATTAGATTATTCACCTAGCTGTATTCTTCATTTTTGAGTAAAAACTTCTGTGTTCATCTACACAGCATTTTAAAAGTGTTGACTGCAGTTGTTTGTTTCACCACAAGGAATCAGTTGTGTTTGCCTTTACTGTTCAAAGCATCGGCTTAAGGGCTCTGGTACTTTTATATTACTCTTTCTGTAAAATGATGACTATACCGTAGTAACTGTTGGAGCAAAATAGAGATGGATTCAAACTAAAAACCATGAAAATGAATTAGCTAAAATCTCGTCCGATTCTTCCATGAGGTGCTGTATATCTCCGCTACTGAAATTTCATTGCATGAATACGGATGTAAATGTTTTACATGCTTTATCCAGTTGTAAATGCTCTAAAAATGCCAGTTGTATGTTGGGCAGCATGAGCTGTGGGTATGGATGGGCTGAAATACGGCTGGGTTTGTAGGTCTTGCATTCCAGACTTGGTCTTCCGTGTGAAACTTGTAGAGTTGGTTTTCACTTAGATCTGCCAACGTTGGTCAGAATAGCTTCTCTCTGGAAATGCTTCAAACAGCATTTCATACCATTCAAAAGATGTTGTTCTCTTGGTCAGGGCTTGTAGCTGAGTAATATTTGTTGCTTGAGCAGTAACCGTAGGGAGCCTGCAAAAAAGTGTCAGCTTTGGTGGCAATCTTATTTTTGGTGTCAGAAGATGAAAAAATAATTTAGAATCTGTTAAGAGCAGCTGTTGTGTGAGCCCAGTGGTACAATGTGATACGCTGGCTTTATTGTGAAAAGCCTTTGCTTAGGATGAAGGTGGAAAATCAGTTGTTTGTGATCTCAGTTTTATCCTGCAGTAGGATGGAGAAGTATTAGCACTCTTTATCCAGTAGATGCAGCGCTCGGAGTAGCTCTGATGTGGGAGTGCTTGGATAGAGGGATGTTTGCGGAACAGCAGGGATCAGTACTGTATAGACAGAGTTTGCGTCTTTGCCAGACAATTGTTGGAGGGATATGAGCATAGCCGAAACCTTAATTGGCTGTACTGCTTTTTAAATTTTATTTAAAACATAATTTCTTAACAGGAGTGAGATCTTGAATATACATTCCAGTGTGTAGTGTACTGTAAAGCAATTTTAGTATCTATTGCATAAGAAAATCTTAGCTTCTGTCTTAAGGCTAGCATACATATAGGGAGATGTATTTGTAGCTAAGGGTACAAATTACATAAAATTTCAGAGGGATTAAGAGAGTTTGAATTAAGACTTGCACAGCAAGGATTAGAAAGATGAAAATTAAAGGTGTGTGCAGATGGATTGCTGCTTTCAGCCTACATTTTTTAGGCTTTAAAGAAAGGAAATCCTACCCATTTGTTTGATTCTTTCTCTTAAGTACTTTTATCTGATATGGATCAATGTTAAAGGTCTGTATTTTGTCACGATGAAATCCATGGTCAAATTCTCCTGTGTTTACCCCACTGCTGTACAATCTTAATCCGACACTTGATATTACTTTTTTTCTGTGCTGAGCTCAGCAGCTATATTTGAGTAATAGCAAATAAATTGGAAATAAATAATCAAGAACACTGTATCTCTTTTCAAATGAAAGGTTACACTGTATTGTTACTAAATAAATACTGCTCATAATGATTTTGCATAGATATAATGAACGTATGCATAGCTTTAAACCATGCATTAAAATTTATTGAGTAGAGCTTAGACAATGCCATGCAATTAATCTTCTCGATTTTTGGAAATCACCCAGGCCTATGCTGAAAGCTTGTTGGCCCACTTCCCCAGCTGTCCTCTCAGCTTCCACAACCTCCCTCACATTTCCTTCCAAATCGAATCTATGGAGTTTCTTCCTTATTTTTTTTTTTTTTCTCGCAGTTCGTCCCTTGCTTTTGTCAAAACGACTGTCATGGTAACAAATTAATTTTTATTGTAAAGTGTGCATTCAGATTCACTTATAGGCTTTCTTAGCATAAAGTAATGACAGTATAAGATAGTTGCATCAAGACTGAGGGGTTTTTTTCTCATTTTAGATTCAGTTACATTATTTCATGCTGAATTTCCTTCCATTTCTAGTGCAGATTGATTCCCTTCTATCCTGCTGGTTTTTACCAAAATACAACGTGATTTGAAAGGGTTGATCCCATCTAGTTTGTATCCACATGCAATATGGCTAACACGTGGCTCCTAATTGGGTGTGCTTTAAAACTGATGATCTTGGTTTGTAGTAGGTTTTTTTGCAGCTCTCCTTTTTTTTCCTTGATTGTCAGACTGCAAGTGAATTTGAATACTTCACTCTGCTGTGCAAACCAGACTTTCGAACTACATCTGTTGTTTGGGTTAGACAATTGGTCTCCGTGTACGATTTTTTCTATAGATTGTGAAGGTCTGTCGATCAAACCGTGCTCAATGTATTGACTGGACTCCAGTGGCTGAGGGGCTTCTGGAGGAGCCATCCAGGCTTTGTCCAAGTGCCGCGCTGCTCCAAACACTGAGGAATATAGCGACTTCTGTTTAGGCCCTGCTTTTGGTACTTGGTTAGGAGAATGAGTTGCCTGGCTGGAAGAGGGAGGTATGTGATGGAAAACAAGTAGCGCTGTCAGTAACTTTAAATTTTTGGCCAACATAATGAAAGATGAAAAAGGTAGTGATGATGCTGTTTCAGGGAGGGTTTTTTCCCCCTCCCTGTACTGGAGGGCAGCAACATGCTTGAAGTCTTATAATGGCCTGATGTATGGAGGTATTTTTCTTGTGTATCTTCAGCTTGTCCTTGAACATGGAGATTTTTTTTTTTAATAAATCAGTGAGTTAAGATCCCAGAAAAAGTACATAGCAGGAATGGCTGCATCAAAATAATAGCTGGTCATGTGGATGCTTTTATTGTCCTGTTCCTTTTTGTTCTCTGAACTCTTGCATACCTCTCTTGCTGGAGGAAGCCGTGTTGTCCCTGTCCCCTTTCAGTCTTGGTCTGTTCAACAAGTCAGGAAGGAATATTAGTCTGTTAAAGCCACAGAACTAATACCGAGGATATTGTTGCTATTGAACAGAATGCTGCAGTGTTATCGTGATGGCATCTTGAAAGCTGGACTGGAAACACTTTGTTGGATGAAAGTCTTAAGTTGATTTGGAGCCTCAGGAAAACAGATGACTTGATGTGTCACCTGGAGACGAGGACAAAGTTGTTTGCTCTGCCTACGTAGAAACATTTAAAAGGATCTGCAGGAATTAAAAGGATTTATGAGGATCTGTTTCTACAGTGACATCAGTAGCTGTATGAACAGCACATCAGCAAGAGGAATGAACATGAGGTAACACAAGGTGAGATGCTTCTGCAGGGAGAGCAGTGCATTACAGGACTGCATCGTTTTCTAGCAAATTGCTTTGGAATAGCTTACATGAGAGTCTCTTTGTAGGTGTTGTAAGATCAGCGTGAAGCTGGAAGAAGAGGTGTGGCGTGTTGGGTATGGGAAGTGTGGTTTGATATTGTGCAGGCAAAGAGGCAGAATTAGCTTTATGTGGATCCTGCAACATCTGGCCTAGTATACAAAAAAAATAGGAATGTATTTCTTTGCCACTTTAAGATGTCTTAGGCAATCACGGGTTGGGACAGCTATTGGACTCCTTGGTTTAGTTGCCTTTTTTTAAGGTGTGGGAAATCACTGTCACTAGGATGAAAGTGAGGTTTTGCTACTGGAAAATACAACTTGAGTCAAGTACTAACTTTTCTGGATTTATAGGTTGATGTCACTTTAAAGTTTTGTTAGATTTCTGTCCTCGAGTGCTGTTAGGAGGCACCATAACCCCGTAAGCTATTATCTGGACAGGCATTGGAGAAGGAGAGAGACTGAATTTGCAGGTCCAACGCGCTGTTGTGAAATAGTGCTGCTCCCTTGTCACCAAATGTATCAAAGTGAGATCTTACATACTTTTCACTTCGATACGTTCTGTGTTATAGTGCATGTGGCTGTTTTTCAAAAGGAGCACTTCATAAGCTTTGAAATGGTTTGCAGTCGTCCGCGGCTGAGATTTGAAGCCTGCAGGGGTAGGGTTATTGCACTACTACAATGAGAAAATAACACAAGATGGGTCATCTTACAGAATCATAGAATGGCCCAGGTTGGAAGGGACCTTTCAGATCGAGTCCAACCATCAACCTAACTCTGACAAAAACCATCACTAAACCATACCTCTAAGCACCACGTCTGCCCGTCTTTTAAATACCTCCAGGGATGGTGCCTCAACCACTTCCCCGGGCAGCCTGTTCCATTGCTTGATAACCCTTTCAGTGTCAAAATTTTTCCTAATATCCAGTCTAACCCTCCCCTGGCGCGACTTGTGTCCTGCGATGTGGGGCCAGAGGAGTTCCAATCACAGCGGAACCAGAATTATGTTTACCTAAGATCTAGTTGGACTGAAATTTCTTCTAGCTATCTTAAAAATCCACTGTCAATTTGGTTAGCAAGAAAGTATTAGGACTTGTAAATTTCTAAGCTTTAGTTTGGCTGGCAAAATTATTTGTTAAATGTTCCCTTTACTATAACTGTGTCGAGATGTTTTGCATTGTTGTCGCTGAGGAAATTGTTGAAATCATTGTTTTAATCTAGAAACCTTAATCAGCTTTATAAAAAAACATATAAACAAAACCCAAATAGAAGTGCTTCCTCCCTCTGTTTATTAATAAGCGGTATGCTGGTATTTGGGCTGAATGTTGGTGAAATAGAAATGCAGGAATTTGGCGTATGCTCTGACTGTGATTGGCTTTTATTTGACATTGACCCATGTGTTTGACATCCTTCTTGATGCTGCCCTCTCTTCTGACAGCTTTACCAGCTGAGAAAGGTGGCCATGCCAGAATTAAATTAAAACCACATACAATTGTATAATATATGAACATGAATTTTTTTGTACAAACCTTTAAGTCCTGGCAAGTGTTCTTTTTAGGCTGCTGAAAAGTTGGGGAGGGGGAGGAAGTTAATTCTTTTCTGAGAAATTTTAAAATTTGAATCTTATGCTTGTGCAGAAGGAAGACAGGCAATGAAGTTAGTTTCTCACGTGTACATTTTAATTTTAGGATGTCTTTGGCCGGACCCTTTTCTGTCCATGTTGTGTGGATTGCCCAAGTTTATCACGGTGATGCTTGGCTTTGCACATGTGGCCTTCTCTCAAAAGCTTTGTAGGTGAAATAACCACGGATTCTAACATGATGGGCTCCGTGTTTCCCTTTGAAAGTCTGTTATTGTTGTGATACTAGATCATTGAAATAATCAGATGTTCAGTGACAGACTTTCAGCTGCTGTAAAGAGGAATAACCCTGGGACCTGTGCTGCTTAATTATAAGAGTTCCCTTATTTTTCACTCTTAGATGACTTTTCAACCTTTCTGTATGTGTGAATAGGGGTGAGGAAAACTCCTAACAATATTTTAAATAAAATATTATCTTTAAGACTCTTTTAAAGGAAACAAATACATTCTTTACCCATTCCTCCTTTAGTAATTAAAAGAAGGAAAACAAAAATGCGAAGAGGAAAGGCCTGGATTAGTAGGTGAATCTTAAAACATGTCAAGAGGGTGACCAAAATGCACATAAGCATGTAAAATGCATAAAAGCATCACAAAAAAATATTCTTTGCAGCTGATTGAAGAGAACACATGCAGCTGAGACATGTGTTGTTATTGTTCTGTACTATTGGATATACTCAGCATCTGAGATTTTATGAGAAGCAGGGTTTTCAAAGATCAGGTGAGTAGGTGAATAATATTAAGTGTAGAAAATAAAATTAAGGCTCCATGAGAGCATAGATCGACTACTTAACTGCATATAACTAATTTTCTGTATATGTGCTGTTGGCATAAGTAGTAAACATAAGTCAAACTGGGGGGAAAAAAAAAGGAGATACTGAGTTCATATTTGCTCTTAACTGTGGCAAATGTGGCTCTGCATGGACAGCTGGTGGTGCTTGACAGGTGGATTCTTAAGTGTAGATCAAGGTTGATCTGGCAAATGGATTCCTCTGGCTTTGCTTGGCTTTTGGGTGTAAACCCTGTGGAGCAGCGGTGAGGAGGTGGGGGTTCCCTGGGGGGGGACTGGGGACACTCCTTGGCCAGCGCTGGTCTAGCAGGTAGTTTTTTGTATTGTCTTTGTTAGGAAAACACTGCCACGATTTCATGTAATAACAGATGAATTGTGCCAGCAGAGAATTTTAGTTAAGACTTTCTCTCTAAGGTTACTGTTAGTACTTTATCTGGGGGTCATCCCTCTGCCTTCCATCGCAACAGAACACGGGACACTAACGAAAGGAGATGTACTACCATTCATTAGCTGCTCTCATGAAATATTGGTGAAGGCAACATGGATTGTGAACTCTATAAACGTATGCTGTGTACTAAAGGTCCTTCATAACATCTTCCCTGAGAAGCTTGTAACGCAAAATAAAAGTACCTTGTAAAGCGGTGGTGTGTTGGAGCTGTTATAGGGTGAATGGGAAACTTTACGTGAACACCTTGTTGACACAGCTTTTTCTGGTGTGACTGCAACAGCTGTAGTTGAAAATCTGTGGTAACCACAGGTAACTGTGGAACAAAGGTAAGAGCAGTTTTGCAGACTGCATTAGGGCATTATTTTTGTGGAGGATGGGTGTAGAAAGTTCTTTAACCTAAGCAGAAAGTAATACTTCATGGGGAATGCAGCATGCCGTTAAGAAATTAGGCAAATGGAAATTTGGAAATAAAAACACAGCGAGTGGGAAGCAACTGTGGAAAATTGGACTAAGGGGAAGGAATTCCTTGAAATAGTGGTTTTTCAAGGAGTGAAAGGGGAGTTTGTGGCTGCAGTAATTTGTTCGCCACCTGCCCTCAATTTATTTCAATCCAAATATTTTAAACTTCTAGTTGTATGGATTTATCAGCCCTTTTTCTTACTTTTACTATGTGGAAGTTGCCACATCTTTCATTGACCATTAGATAAAGGAGTGTGTGGTCAATGATAATGGCAACACCTGGGCACGCAGTAACTAAACTCTCATTTTAGCCTCTGTACGGGTTTCCCATGTAACACAACACTTACGTCATGCCGGAAGATTGCTTTAACTTTTATCTGGAAGTTTTTCTGATAAATTGGTGGAGGGAGGGAGTGAAATTTAATCTGTCAGAGCTACTTACAAATTGAAACAATAGGAAAATATTTTTAATTTTAGAAAACACTGAATTTTTTTTTAAATACCGCTGGTTTTCAATGCTGCTAGGTATTTGCTGGTAGGTGAATGTCAGGTTAGCAGACAATAGGCAGATATCACATAATCTTATTTGACAGGAGTGTCTGTATTTGCGTCTCAGCAGGCTCTAAGGCAACAGACTGCAGTATTTGAAATACAGTATTCTGTGAAAATCATCCTCCCCCCAAGTGACACATTTAGTTTTCCCCTTCTGAACATGCGTTTCTGTTCAGGGCTGCACCGACAACTTATAGAATGGGTTACTCTCTTTCCGTTTGTCTAATCTGGAAGATGAAGTGATGGACCAGTTACTAGGGAAACAGCAACGGCTGTAATTTTTCTCTAGTTGAGGGCTACACAAATAAAGCCCATCCGTATTGCGATGAGGTATTGTACTGTGTTGCACTTTAATTATCAAAAGAGGAGCTGAGGGAGAGAAGTTAAGCAACCATTTGGTGTTTGTGGTGGGTTTGGGAATAGAAGAATTTTCCCTTCCATGTCCTCTTGGTGTGCTTGTTTTGCCTACTAGAGCACGGAGTTACAATTACGCGTGGTCTGATAGAAGAACTTCAACTCAAAGCCATGTAAAGCCGCTGGTTTTTCCATTACGTGCAGCTTTATGAGCCAGCTGTACGCTGTTTGTTTCTTCTAATGTCACCATCGACTCATTACCAAAACTAGGAAACACGAGTGAATGGGAAGTGCACAAGAAGAAAGATTCTCTATCTCGAGTGATACAGAATCTCTATCCCTTAATCTCTGTGGGGTTTTGTGTGTACTGGCCAATTGCGTGCTCTAGTCAAAGACAGCGTGGAGATTGTTCAGTTGATTTCATGTAGCCTGGGACAACTTCTGCTGGTGGTTTCTTAAGGCTTATTATTAATGCTTGTGTTTAAGGTCCCAGAGAAATTATCTGTAGCCATTGTTCTTCCTGTGTTGTAATTTGCACATTTACAAATTTTTAATAGAAGAAAAAAGGTTAAGGATATCTTAAAAAAACAAACAAACAAAAGTGAGGCCATGTAGTGATGTGGTAATGGGGCTGCTCATTTTTTGTGTCTTCCACAATATTTTGGAAATCAGTGTCCATGGCGAGCTGTTGAAAGCATCCAGTGCAGGTCTGAGTCGTCACAAGATGTCAGTGAGAAGCGTTTGGAGCAAAAGTTGCATCTCTAGCAAAAGTTTGCTGTGACCGTAAAAGATCGGAAAAGACTGTTTTAAATGGCGTGTGTGCAGTAAAGCTTATCTGTTGCTAACAAAGAAGCTCTTAGACTAACTGGCTACTTAATTTTTTTTTTTATGGCCACCCCTCCCCCCTTACGTATTTAATTGAAAAAGAAAAACAATTCTAGGACGGGAGGATACCCCAGTGTGAGTTAGTGGCTGAGCATCTGCAATGTCTTTGCTTTCAGTGCGGCGTTTCTTGGTAACACTGCTTTCTGTAAGAAAACGCTTGGTTTATATCAAAGTTGTTAATGCAGTATGTGAATGCACCTTACAGGAAAATAGCTGTATAGTATTGTGGACATGCATGAAAAATGCAGAAAAATAATTGGTGTGGGAAATCATGTAGCTGGGTGCCTGAAACGCAGAGCAGTTGCTTTTATAAAATTGGGAACTGCGGACTACAATTAGCTGTCATTAATTTTGTTGAATAGAAATATGTTCCATTTATTGTACAATCAGGAGCCAGGCTTGAATGAGTTTAAATAGATGAAATCTAAATTATACTGACAGTCCATTAAACAGCAGCAAAACCCCTTAAAGAAAATGGATTCGCTATGATACCAGTTTATAATAAAATCATTTGCCAAATAAGAACTCTGGGCCTGGCATCGGGAATACTCTTGTGAGTTTCAAATGAACACAGTAAATTGGTTGAACCGTTTATTGCAGAACAGGGCTCTAGCACATTGTTTTCTGACAAGGAGCCAGCAGTGTTGCTTGAAATCTGCTCAGCAGGCAGTGACACTAAAAGATCAGCCTGGCGATTTGTTTGTTGTCAGCCATATGGGGGGAAGAGAGGCAACTGCACGGCTCCCTACCTGTCAGCCCGAATATTTTTCTACTCAAAACCACGTGTTTGTCATTCCCAATGCATTCCCCCCCCTCCTTTTCTTTTTCCTACGTTTGTTACTAAGCCATCATGTTAAATGCATTGCTGTACTTAGAGATGTTTCCACTACTGACCTTTTTGTTTTTAAGGGTTTGGTAATTTTCCTGTATCTGGAACACAGGAAAATTCATATCGCAACATTCAGAATGTTGCAGATATTTTTTCTGATCCTTTGAAAAGTATCTCTTGGTTACTGGTGATCTGCAACTGCGAATATTGTGCTACTAATCACATTCAACTGTCTTGGGGGGTGGTGGGGAAGGATCGTGGCATTTGCCTTTAAGTACATGGGACACTAAAGTGAAGAGCCCCGCTGCGGGGGGGTCCCGCGGGTTTTGGCTGGGGCAGAGGTGTTTCTGGAGAATTGTCTGATCACGTTTCTGCACTGCTTGGAGGTGGCATTAGGACAACTAAGCCTTTTAATTTTCAGCATCAGAATGGAGGAATGTAAATATCCTTTAATTCCGGGATGTAAATATCCTTTATTTATTTGCCTATCCCACAAATTGTATTTGGTTCCTTTTAGTTTCTCAGATCCATCATACAAATTTCTACTGTGGTGCCACTGAATCTGTAGACTTAATGTGAGCGTTGGGATAAGTGCTGTCTCTGTAGGAAGTTAGAATTAGTGGATGTGGGACAGGAGTGTACGGGGGCGCTGCAGCAAACTTGGCTTGATTAAATGGTTGAACACGGACCACGGGTTACTGCTGCTTCCGCGAGCCTGGGAGGTTCGTCTGGTTGGTTGGGACAATGTCAGAGTTGGTGCATGAAATATTGAAATTTGGTGTCTGACGAGCTCCCCGAGCTTGTGTCTAAATTAAGAAGAGTGGGTTTTTACACATCTGGCACATCGTTTTTCAGAACCTTTGAGTGTAGAATATCTGAAGGAAAGCGAAATGAAGGAAAGAATGTGTAATCCAGTATGATACTGGGATGACAGAACTGGTGTGCGTGTGTGTGTATATTGGAACTCTGGTTGTTTACAGCTACACTGTGAGGTCTGAGCTTCTGACTGTTGAAATATGATGGCAGGGGGTTGTAGACAATTCCTTGATGGCTTTCAAGGAAGATCTTCCCTGTGGAAGTGTGGCACTGTGTGGAGAGCCTGTGGCTTCGTCTCTTGCAAGATGCAAGTGTTGACTCATTAGGTAAAACATAAAAGGATTCTAATTGTGAAGATGGTTACTACATAAATGGCAGCATTTAATCTGAGAAAGATTCATGTGCTCAGAAAAGTGAGGTGGTTGGGGTTTTTTTTACCAAAAGATCTTTAAGTCCATGTATTGAAGCTCTAATTTTAAAAGCTTTTAGTCCGGGAATATTAATATAACCCTTCAGAACTAGGGCACATCTGGTGAATATCACAAGCCCAAAGGCAGAATGACTCTGTACCATGTGTCGTAGAAATACTTCATCTCCAGTGGGAAATTTTACACAAAATAGGAAAGTAAGCAAATGTGCTCATGGTTGGAGATGGGCAGTGAATCCCGCTAGTGATGCGGGGAACTTAAGATGTCTTTATTTTACTGTTGTAATGGCAAAGGTTATGGAAAGCGCCCCCCCCCCCCCCCCCTTTTTTTTTTTCTTTCTTTCCCCCTGCCCTGTTGGAGAGTTTGCTGGTTTGTCACCAGTGGAGTCTGTGGTGTAACAGATGAGATGGTTAACTTGTCTGAGGTGGCCCTTGGAAGTTGACACATGGATGTTATCGCGTTGGGGAGAAAGCAGAGTGTGAATTTACAGCACACCCGTTTCCTCCGTGGTTACCTGCTTCATGCGTGCTCTTATTTACTAATAAATGCAGGATGATGCAAAGATGACTATCTCTCAGTAAAAGAAATTACCTTGTACTTTGGTAAGTGTGGAAGGATGTTCAGGGCAACAAGTTTTGCTTGCTAGGTTTCATCCTATGGCTTAATTTACAGTAATTTATTGTCTTCCTGATTTTTTTAATGGGTCAATGTAGATATCGGGTATCTCCTTTAATTTTCTGTTAGTGGAATGATTCTGTCTATAGAGGGGGTCATGAGCCTTGCCCAACAAAACACTTCTTTAAGTTCAGTTTTCAAGGGGTATTTGCAGATGACAGAGCAGCTGACAGAGAATGTGGCTGTTGACGCAACTCTATGAAGGACTAGAAAAGAAAAAATGACTGGGAAGGGAAGAGACTTGAAGGGTTTGGAGGTGGATAGAATACAGGCTAAGAAAAATACTTTTAAGGTTTTCACTACCTTGGAAGTTCAAGAAAGGGAACAGGGAGAAGGTAAGTGAAAGTATAATGGTGATGCAGTATGCGTGGTGGGATTAACTTGTGCATGTTTAACCAAGGCCTCTTGTGAGGCTGGGTTTGAGGCAGCTAGGGTTTGGAGAAGGGTTGTGGCGGAAGAGCAAAGAGCAAGCGCTGGATGTGGAGCCAGTGTAGGGGTGTCTGTGAGTATTTGTTGGACTTCTGAATTGTATTTTGTTTTGTAGGGAACTTACCCTGTCAGGGTTTCTGCGCATTGCAAATGTGTATTGCCCTGAAGCTGCCCAATGTCAGTAGCTGCAACTGAGTTAGTCCACAGGCTGACACGGTGCGCTCAGGGAGGGCAAACTGGTGTCTTATTCAACTTGGCTGGGTGGGCGTAAAGTGTAATGGCTTAATTACAGTTATGGGCCACTCGGTCTATAATTCCATGGAGTGAGATCATTAACATTTTGACTATTGGATAGTATTTGAAAATCAGGGGGCTAGGAATTGTACGTCACTGTACAGCAACTTCAGTGGACATGACGATCAGCCATTCAATTGGTGACATGTTTAAATTAGGAAATTCATAGTTAGTTGTTTGGTTTTTTTTTTCCCCCTTAGGCTTTGAGTGGAAAGGATTGAATGTTAAGGTTAGTAGAAATTAATATTAATATTGCAGGAGCAAGTAGAAGTCTGAAATACGCCTGTATCGTGAATTTCTTTCTAGAGCAATAGGAGTTGAAATAATCGACCAGAATTTCTTTCAGGTTTCTGAAGGGCAAGTTCATGTGGGTTCATTGTGTTTTAGGCTGACAAACAGCCTCAGGCTTCAGATTTCCATTTAGCATGAAGAGAGTACATGTCACTCAATGTATATAAACCTGCTGAGCAGTAAAAGAATTCAGAAGCGAGTAAACTTGTCTGTGTGAGGAGCATCTTTATTTTGTGATTTTTAAGTTTTTTTTTTTTAGCTGTTTCGTTGTGACAAATGGGGCATCTTTTGTAGTTGTCACAAACTGGCAATAGATGCTTGGACACAAAGCAGCCTGAGCAATAGCCGAAGTTGTCATTCTCTGCAGCCATATAGAGATGGAAGTGTTCCAGAAGTATGGGATCAGCTGGGGAAAAAAAGGCTGCAATAGCACATTCCAGCATGCGAAGGCTAAGGAAGGGGCTATTTCGTATTTTTCATGGGCGTAAGTCTTGTCTATGTAGGTTCGTTGTGTTTGAAAAATGATATACGGTTTTTCTTTGTTGCTTGGGTCCACATTGAAGTCCCTCAAAATAATATATTTGTATTTTGGATTTCTGGCAAATGAAAGTAATTGCTCTTTATGGTGAGTTTTGAGTAGATGATGTGGATGCGTCTGTAAATGTTCTCCTTTTGGCATTTTTCCACTTTCTACCATGACATTGCTTTGCACCTGGATTAGCTTGGTTTTTTTTCTTATCTTCTGGCCTCTCTTGCTTTGGAGACGTCTTAACTGGATGTCATCTTTGTTTTTAAATCTTGGCGGGCAGCCAGCAGTGCCTTCCTTAAATGCAGTGTACTGGGGAGTCAACACGCTTGCTTTATCCGTGCCAGATGCCAGATTCTCTTTCTTTTGTGTCAACCATTTCAGGGGGATGCTTAGCTGTTTATTCTGCGGGCTGTCTGATAGCTCTGAAACTGAGGCTTGTGCAACTGAGATATTAAGAAAAAAAAATAATTGCTTTTTGTACGCTTTCCCCAGTGAATCCTGAAAAACTTCCTGCAAATGAGTGGTGGAACGTCATGCGAATGGGTGATTAACCTGGGATACTGGGCAGTTGGGTTGTCTAAATGGAATGATTAGTCAAGTAAATCTGGGATAACAAAATGATGCAGGAATACTTCGATACGGTTAAATTGCTATAACTTCTGCATAAACTGGCTTGAATCATACTGTATCGAGGCAGAGAGGACGCGTTTGGTACGAGGTAGCTCAGATGCTTACCTGCCTGACTTCTGTGGGATTTTCAGGATTTTGATGAAAAGTGCTATATAAGAGTACGTTACGAGACAAATAGATTACTGTTCTTCTGGTGTTGATGGTTGATTACATCTATGCTATTTCAAGCCTTTAAAATGTACATATGTGTGCTGTCGCAACAGCTGCTACTGTCTTAGCTAGGAAATACACAATTTGAAATCGGTCGTTTGGAAAAAGTCGTACTTGAAATGAATGGACGTAATTCTTATTGATTCCACAGAGATACTGGAGGTTGTTATATAAAACTGTTTATCATATTTTCTTACTAAAAAAAGAAAAAAAATGGCCAACTAAACCCCAAGATTTTAGTGTATTTTACAACCATGAAACTTCTGTTTCTCTTGAGACTCCTCATGCGAGGTATTTGGCTTCTCACATTGTAGACATTGGAAGTATGCAGCAGCAAAGTTCAAACCGGTACTCTTTAGATACCTATGTATCCTTGCTATTTAGCATTGTTTCCTGTGATGCTGCCATCATCTTTAAGACAAATCACTGTATTTAGTAAACACTTGGTTAGCACTAGCATTTTTTTTGGAAGATTGCACTCCTGACCATGCCTCCTCCTCTGCTGTAATGCTGGAGTGGCATTAAGGATTCAGAATAAATGCAGTATGCCAGTTAACTTTTTCGCACCGTTTCCTTGGCTTTAAAATTCTTTGCTCTAAAACTTTATTTAATGCTTATAGCAGAAAAAGTCTCTAAACACCTGCCTGTCTGGGGTTGATTGTTTCACTCCTTAGTTGATTCCATTATCCTTCTTGGCTTTGTTATCTCTCGATTTAGTTGGGGTTAAGTTTGCATCAGATGGCACCTGGTAAAGAGGTGCCAGCTGAACTGAAGTGAAATTCTTACTTCTGTTGGCATTTTTATGTTAAAAAGAGCTGTGCAGTTTTTCTCAAAAGGGATGAGGACTCATGGAGCTACAACCAACAGCAAGCCTAGGGAAGGTTCGAGTGGTGCTTCTCATGTAAAAAAGGCTTTTGGAGCTGGTGGCCTGGGAAGTCGTGAATTCGTTTCAGTGCTGTTTTAGTGGATGCTTTTGTAACGAATGACCAAAATTTATTACGTAACAAAGTCTCAGGGATTTCACTTAAATTTGTGTAAGCTGACCCATGTTACCTTATAGCTAAAAGCAAAAAAACCCAGAACTGTTTGGTTTGGAACTTGCATGCTTCAGAACTCTTGAGCTGTGAGTCATTACGTTTGTGGGAACGTGGACATGACTGTGCTGTGATTGCCCTGCTGCTGCATACTGAGAAGAGGAGCTTCACTGTGGATAGAACTATGATTTCAGATCAGTCTAGATTCTTATCCTGTCTCTTTGACTCTTAGTATACAATACACAATAGATTTTTTGGCTTAAAGACATCTCTTCTGTTGAGCTCATTTGACTTTCCCAAATGCTGTTGCAAAGCGATTACCAGCGCAGCTTGCGAAGGACGGAGATCGGTGCGGTGAAGAAGCGCGTTCTACAAATAGCGTTGCAGGTAGAAATTGGACACTTGGGTTTATGGGATTTACTTCTGATGGTTCCTATGGTTATGTGATAAACCAGCAGGAAGGGACTCCTTGCCTTTTGCAAGGCACAAGTGTTGGAAAAGCTGCAGATGTTCAAGTCCAGGTTCCAGCCCACCCTTCGTGCATGTCGGCTCTCAGCCCTCGGTGCTTTCTGCATGGGGTTGTGCGATGCTCCTGGGCAGGAGATTTGTTCTGGGAAGTTGTGCTCAGACCGACATCTTCTCCAGTCTAGATTGAAATCATGGGTCGGTCTAGCTGAGAAGTACCTTTGCTTTTGGATTTCTTCCAATGAATGTGGAGTTTTAGCTATACTGATCAGCAGGCTCAGTTTGAGACCAGTATGTAGAGATTATTTTATGGCCTACTGGGGAAAAGACGCTGCTGTCATGGTTTTGCAATTAAAAAAGTGTCATTCGATGGGTAGTGCCTGGTGAAGATGCTGGAAGCGCACAGTTTTGCATCTGAAACAGACTGTGCTAGCTTTCAGGTGTAATTTTTCTGGGACCAGTTGTTTTTGGAAACCTTGACTACGTTGCCTTGGCATACTGCTGACATGGGACAAAATAAAGGCCTACTTGCAAATTTGTAAAGATGAGCTGAAAACAGAATTTGGGAAGATAAGGGAAGGTACAGAAAAGGAAGACGGGGGGAAAAAAAATCATTTCACACTTTAATTTTACGTGACTGGTAGAAAGGCTAGAACTATTTCCAACTTTTTTTCCCCTCTTGGTTTCACCACTGAGATGGAGAGGAATGTCTTCTGGTCTAAGCACAACGCAAATTCTGTGGTTATGAAATGTCCCAATGTAGGAAGAGTTTTTATGGTAGCAAGTATTGGACTGTAACTCAAAAGTTCATTTCCTTGCTTCATCAAAAAAACCCCACCGAAACAACCAACCTCAAAAGCATAACTCTTGGAGTTCTCAGCCTGGCACCTGACTATTTCAGGCTACTATTTCTTGCTTGCAAAAAGAAGATAATGGTGTTTTACTGGAATACTAGTATAATTTAGCCTTGTTGGCTATGACTCTGCTTGTAGGCAAAAGCAGCAAGTCCAGACCTGCATGATGGCAGCAAGCCATGCAGAATTTGGGGAAAGGTGGTACCTGCATGTAAAGCTTGGTTTGCCAGCGCAGTTGCTTTGATCCTGGCAAGGCATCAGTTACCTGAAATGAATGAGGATGGGTAGTGTACATCCCTCTCTCCGTAGAACAGGGTATCATACTGCTGCCACATTTAAAATCAGACGCACAGCCGTGTAATTTGGGCATATATCATTGAAGTGCTATAGATTTGAATTGCTTGGCCTTTCTCCAGCCTGGTTGATGTAGTTCCTAAGATTCTTTTTGCACTTCAGATAGTCTTAAGGTATTCCTGCTAAAAAGCTGCTAAGTTTCCTTCTTCTAAATTAATCTTTGAGTTAACTCTCAGTGGTGAGAGGATTCCTGAGAACACGTTGGGCTTCAAATGATTAATGAAGGGGGTTTTCTTTCAGGAGGAAGATGTTTTATTGCTACAAATAATGCCACTGCATCCTTAGGAATGCTCTTTGTGGAGCATACGAACTAGAAAATGTTTGTCTTGAACAACTTTTAGATTTTACAAGACATGAAGCAGGGTATTAGTTCTGTTTTGAAATGTGTCTTATAAAACTCGAAGACTTTGGAATTTTTCTTTAGAAATATAAATAGGTCCATGGAGAATCATTCATGGAATAGCTGATGTTCTTCTATCTTTTGAATAGCAATTACCTATCTGAATATAAAAGGAAAACACAAGGACTGTCCTTTTGAATATTTGTTTGGCTTTGGGAGTACAATCTTTGGCTTCTAGCATGCTGTGTGTGAGTCTTCTCATTTCTAAGGTCGTTATCATTAATCAGGCACATCTTTCCCATCCTTGCTGTAATTTTATTCTGAGGCACTGCTTTTGGTGGGAGTATTGCCAAGAATGTTTTTAATACAACAGACCTTATTTTACAGCAACCTTGTAGAGTCCAGTTGTCAAAAGCAAACAAAAATCATTACTCCGTTTGTCGTGTCAAATGTAATTTGAGAAAGCCCAGTCCTTCCCTGAGGTAAATGTAATTGAGTTTGCTGCATTTCATCTATGATTGGTTGCCTTGGTTTTCCTCACAATTAGAGGAGAAAATATGTTAGTACTAGGTTCTTAATAGCAAGCTAACCACAAAAGATCTGATTAGTTTCCCGTCTTATTTTGATCTGGTTCGTAGGTTGTGCCCTGGTCATTTTTATTAACTAAATTCTGAATGGTCTTATATGACTTCCTTTTGTTTTTCTAGCAAAATGTCTATTGAAATCGTTAATTTTTATGCAGTTACTTCCCTTATATATCATCATAAAACATCTTGTTTCTATTTTTAGTTCGCACTCGGGATAAATTATGTGTTATGCAAATGAAATGGTGGCTCTTTCTAAGCTTAAGCTGTTTTTTAATTTGTCCTGTTCTTATGTTCTTGGAGGTACAGAAGTTAATTTCCATTATTTTAAAATCTTGTTTTTTTTAAAGATTGCGTATATATTGAAAGTCGCCGGCCGAATACCCCGTATTTCATCTGCAGCATTCAAGACTTCAAACTGGTAAGGAAAATTTTTCACATCTCCTCCTTTTCCCTGCCCCATTCTCCAGCGAGATGGCAATATGTCTTAGGCTGTAGCTCTTCCTGTGGCTCCTTGATCCTTCTGAGTAAGTCTTCAGCTTCTGAAATAGTAGCTGCTTTGCTATTAAGACAGCGACCTATCTTTGGTATAGGCTTAGTTAACTGGGCTGTGGAGTTGACATTGTGGTCTACATCATTATACGGTTTTGTAATCTGTAGAAATACTGAGTTGAGTGTTTTTGGGAAATTGTGGCTCAGTAAGTTAAGCTTTTCCTGGGAAGTTAAATTTCGCTGTGCCTTTTCCTCCAGCTTTATATAGCACAGCTGTGTAAGTGGAAGCACGTGGGCTGAGTTTTGGTAACCCGTGTATCTCAGCTGCTGGGGGGCTGACAGGCCAGACCAGTATGACAAGTCTATACTGGTTTGGAAAATATGAAATAATATTTAAGAATGCTTTAGCGCTTTATTCTTTTAAAATGAAAAGTCAGGGGCCTGTGCAAGAACCAGGCTAGTTGGAGTTGCGGTTTGCCCCTTTTTATCTTTGTGTGCTTAAAAGGTTAAACGTCTTCCTTCCCGGTAAGCCGTAGCGGCCCAGAAAGCCCCTTGCTGCTTGGGCAGAGTGGCAGCCGCTGCTGTTGGGCACAAGGGGACACAAGGGGTTCTGCAGTTTGCAGCGCTTTGGGTAGCATAAAGAGGATATTTGGGAAAGGGAACCGTTACTGCTGATCATCTTGCTGTTGGCTTTTGGAAGTTCTGAATATGTAATAAACTGTCTTTCTGATCAATGTACAATCTACAGGTGTAGATCACCCGCTATCTGTTGCTATCAGAATATATCTTCCTTTTCCAAGCTTTCTTACTCAAGCCTTCCATTTTACTCCATACAAGTTTATTTTGGGAGACCACGGTGTTTTCAACCTGCAAAGGATATGACATCAGGGTTGCTGGCAATTTTGTGTATTTTTTTCACGTGGGATCAGTATCATTGTTTTATGGTTATTTTGCCTGCTCTAAGTTCCTTTCATTGCTCTGTTAGATTTTTTTTTTTTCTTCTTACTGACATCACGCATAAAAGGAACTTGTAAAAAGGAAAAAAAACCCAAACCCTTCCTGCTGATTGTACCAGCAAAAATGAATCTTCAGTGTGTTTGTCACTGTTTTTACTATTGGGGGGAAAGGAAAGCTGCACACTGGAAAGGACACTTGATTTCTTTCCTAGGGCGAGATACCAACAGGCCAACAGTCTCGTTTAGCCTTCAGCTAAGTATGTCAAGTGAAGCAGGGAAGTTAGAGTCAACAGCCTTGAATTGTCGCTTACTAATTAAGTATGTTATTTTGTTGTCATAAAGTAGGAGTTTTTGGGTGAGTGTATGAGTCTTGCCTGTTGTTGTAGGTGCAGTTCTGGGGCTGAGGCTGGAGTAACATTCCCTTTCAATCTTGAACTGAAGTTTAACTTGCTTTTTTCAGTAGAATCTTCGATCACAATTACATTTGGTGTCACATTTATTGCAGAACTAGAAAATGGTTCTACGAAGTCTGGCAGTTTCTTCTAGTTTAGCATTCAGGCTTCTTCCATGTGACAGACAGATGGCAGGAGGCAAAGACGGCAGAAGCAAATACTGAAGTAGAGAGTGGTGTATTCCTTATACATGGGTTTACTCCCTTCCATGTTAATCAAGTTGTATTAGAAACAGCATCTTTGTGCTTAGAACTGTTTTGTCTGCTTCACTTTCACAGATACCCGTGTGGAAAACGGGGTGAGGTTACTAATAACTCGAAGTCATGCTGCTGCAGAAGCAGATGTGACAAATGAGTTCAGAGCAGCTTTGTACTTGTGCTGCCTAGAGCTTGTGACTTGGAGAAACTCATAATTGTTCTTCTGTGCATGCTCTTTGCAGTGCCAGCAGTTATGGAAGGTAAAATGGTATGTTTTGTTGCATTAGCTTATACTTCCTTGACGTTAAGATGAACAGGTTAACTAAGGACTATACTAGAGCAATGGCTCTTCTGCTTTCCTGAAGAGCGATTGTACTTTACTGGTGGCCGTAAAATCCTTGTGATGAAACTTTACTTGCTGCTAGTTTCTTTGTAATCTGTCTCTGCCATCCTGCTGTTTGTTGCTTCACACGAACCAGAGCTGTGATGCTGCAGAGATTGGACATTCCCACCGTGAGTTGTATCGGGATAAGCTGTGGCTGGGAGGAAGAGCAGCGGGTTTGGTTCCCCAGCACTGGGGTAACTGGGGGAGCACAGTGGGCTTTGGGAGGTCTGTCTCCTCAGTCCAAAAATCAAATGGTGCATCAAGGCTGGCCGCGTGGGAAGAAATTAAGTGATTTGATCAATACAGCATAGCTCTGTTAAACACTGTCATGGGGAACACTTATCCTCTTTTGTCTTTTCCATTTCTGTGGTACTGGATTGCTTCAAGCTTTCTGGGATTCATGTAAACAACTTTCTGGAATGGAGAAGTAAAACATGATTCACTGTGATGTGTTGTCTTAGGGAAACTGTCGACAAGAAGAGGCACTTTAAGTAATTGTCGTGTCCTTTCTGGTCTGCCATTGCTTCAGTACTTCCACATCACGGCTTTCACTGTAAGATTAATGTCGTCTTTCAAAATCACTTTCAGTAACGTGTTGAGAGTCAGGTGTTGTTCGGGAGAGAGCTCAACACCACCAGCACCAAAGCGAGGAGAGGATGCGAGCTCCTTGGCGTGCTTGTAAGAAATGGGCTGACTCTTCCCGCAGCTGAGAAATGGCTTCGCAAAGTGGTGATTTGAAACCTGCGCGAGCTGTGATCGCGCTGGGAGGGAACCCAGCTGGTGACAGAAGGGACTTCACCTCTTCCTTTATTGCTTGTCCTTTCCTGCTCTGTGGTGCCGGTCAGGAATTTGGAAAAACACCCGTAGTTCAGACTTGCTGTTTGCTTGGGATAATGTGCTTCAGGCTTCAAGAAGGAAAAGGCATGCTCGATTCCCGGTCACACTTCAGAGGTTTCGTTATGCTCAATTCTCTGACACGTACAGGGAACTGTGTTCATATAATGATCACACACCCCCCCCACCCCGGCCCCTGTGTCCGATATCTGTAGTTCTGGTAGGATTTTTTGAGTTTGATTTTTTTTTTTCTGTTTGTTTGAGTTTTGGGATTTTTTCTTTACTTTCTTTTTTGGTTTGTTTTCTTTGGTTTGGATTTTGGTTTTTTTTTTTGGTTGGTTTTTGGGTTTTTCTTGTGTGTTTTTTTTTTTTTTTAACATTTCCATACACAAGGTTGTCCAGTAAGGTTTGGAGACAATGAAACAAGCTGCTACTTAAATAGGAATGCTTCTCAGCTTTCTCCCATAACTGCAAATCCAAGTGGTAACTTCCACTAGTTGGGCAGCTGGCAAGCTTCACTTTTTCTCACTAATGATATACATGTAGAATATTCTTAGTAAGGAAACAATCAGGAATAATTTTTTTCTTCTGTAAATGCTACTTATGGCATAAAAGCCAGAGAAGTTGCTTGTCTTTAAACTGGAGTTTGTACCAATAGAGGAGGTATTGGTGTGGTGAACAGGAATGGAAGATGCTGTAGTAGCTGGCGGCAGCTTAAGTTCCCTGGTGGTTTGCTGCAGTCTTGTGTTCTGGTTTTAGAATTACTGCATAGCTGAGACTCATTCTAATGGCAATTTTTTAAGAGACTAGTCAAATTAACTATTTTTTTTGGTGTTCAGAATGATGCGTGATGTGAAAGGTACCACAGAGGAAAGACCCCAAACTATTGTATCTCTTTCAGGTAGTTTTTGTGTCTTCTTTCAGTGGAGGATGCCACAGCGAGTACAAGTACACTTGCTTTTACTTTGCCTTGCCACAAAATGACAATGGATGTGAAAAAACACCTTCTAAATACAGTTCCTTTCTGGTATAGTATTATGTTTAGAATCCCAGAAAACTGAGTGCTTGTTTAGGACCCAAACAAAGGGTTGGGAATCTGGAGTGAGGCAACAGTGAGTATTTCTAATGCCGAGTCTCTTGGCGCTCTCCTCTTATTTTCATCTGCCTGAACTTCGCTTAAGAAGGCAGCTGGATGGGATGCAGAGACTGGAGGTGAATGAAAACTCACTCCTGTGGTTCAGCTGCTAGCTGCATGTTGAGATCTGAGCGCCAGGTTCAAAAACCAGCTGCTTCTTGTAGGAGCCTTTTCCGTTCAAAAGCTGGTAAGGTTTCAGGATGGATGAGCAGGGAAAACATGCAGGTATATTTTCTTTCCATTTTTCAGCAGAAGTGCAGTGTTGGTCCAGTCTATCCATTGAATCAGATGCTTCCTTACACCATTAAAAAATAGATCATGTTCTTCAGCTTTTGCCTTCTCATCTCTTTTGTCTTCGCATAATCAAGAATTTTGCGACAATTGCTATGTCTTTAGTGGCCACTAAGTGGGATTTGCTGAATTGACAGTAAATTTTAGTTGCGACATTAACTTTGTCAGACTTTCTCTTTGCGTTCATTCTGTGTGACAAACTCTAGAATTGATTACCAGTATCCCAGTGATCTTTTTCCTGGTGACTGGTTGTCCTTTGACAAACCGTTTCAGCTGTTCGTGAGGTGTTCTAGAGGAAGTCGGTAACTTTTCAGGCAGGCAGCAGAATTTAGCATAAAGGTAATTTTGTAGGTGGCTTTTTAAAGGTAGAAAATGCTGCTAAACCTATTGTAGCCTGATCCGAACTGGCTCTTGTTGGCGAAGCTTTCTCTGTGCAGAGAGCTTTTAAATTCCACAGGGACGCACACATCTAATACAGTGCAATAATCGAGCCGTTGGATAAAAAAATTTACAGGTTTCCAAATAGTGGCATTATGTTAACTTTTTTTACTAGAGCAGATGTCTTCACTAATAGATTCTTTTTTGTTAATTTAGCTTTTATTAAGATGATAGTGATTACAATGTAATTTTAGTTTCTCCCTGGAAATACTCAGTACATTTAGTATGGATGTAAACCTGAGTTTAGCACTCTATTTTTTTTAATAGAGAGCTTGATTTCTGCAACAGTAGATAGTAACCTGGTTGGTTAACCCGTTTTTATAGAAGGGAAAGAGTAGGAATTGGTGGAAAATAATTGACCAATAGGAATGGAAAAGTGTTTCCAGTGAATCTTGACTTGCTTAGAAAAGGGAATTTTCTTTTCCCTGCCTACAGAGCCAAGTTGCTTCAATAAAAATCACATGGCACTAGAGCAGACGTGTTCTCCAAAGCAAAAAAGATGTGTGTGCTTCAAGTGAGCATCGCTTCTCTTTGTGACGGAGCGCTGAACTGTACTGCAGCGTGTAGTGGATTTTTGTTGCCCCTGTGTTTCTCCCCACTAGAAAACCAAGGTGCCCTTTGTCCGAGCCGGGTCACTGAGGGGGATGTCCCTGGTCTTATCCAGCACGTCGGGTGTTCACTCGAGGCGGTTGTTCTGTTGTGAAGTGACATCTTGAAGATGTAAAAACACAGAATTAACATTTCTGTGTCTCATACTATTCTGCTATACGTGTGATGGTTTGGTTTTTGTTGGGAATTTTGCAGAACATTGAGGAGTAAGTTCTTTGGAAATCTGCTGTTTCATTTTTGCCCTCAAATAGAGAAATACTTACTATACTTGTAGATCTTGGCTGTTACAAGTACAGCTTTTTTCCACTCCTTAGAGAGAATGATGGGGTGGTGGGTCATGCAAAAGGGTGTCGTATGCCATAAAGGCTTTCCTTGTTTGCTTCACCTCACCAGTTCTGAATTATTGAACTTAACACATTTTAAAACTGAAATTGTCTTAGCCTGTCAAAAGAGTATGGGAGAGTTGTCTATACTTTAAAAAAACAAAAAACCCAACCCCCCCCCCAGGCAAAAACAAGTTAATAAATTCTTTTTTCCCCTACTAACTGGGTTATTTTGCATCCTCCTTGTGACCCAGAAATTTTTTTAACCTCTCCTTAGTGCTAATTCATTTTGCTCTGGATTAATACTATCCTCTTTCAGGACTCAAGACCAGATTATCCTTAAGGACTTTGATTAGGAATGAACTGTGGTGAAGCAATGCTTAAATCTGGTTTTGGTTTATTGCCTTACATATTTTTAGTGGTTGTCCGTTCCTTCTCTGTCATGGGTGGTACTACGTAGTAGCTCTCCATTACTTTGTAGTAGATGTTCTCCCTCCTTCCAACCAGTTGCGCACTGGGGCAGCCGAAGAAGCGTGGCTGGGTTTAAGTGGTCTTCTGTAAATCTGGATTATGCAAGGTTGTCATTAGCTTTAGAGCAACTATTCTAACCGTGTTTTGTTCCTTGGGAAGCAGTTCTTTACCCATTTATTTTAAGCCTGTGTTATCCATCTTACAATGTCTACTTTAAAAAATACTATTTTTCAAATAAGAAACGGTAAAATATAACTGGGAAGCTGCAATATGTGGATAAAGCTTGAAAAAGGGCATAACAATGCGGCTTTAATACTTCATTCACCTAACGTGACTGTTGAACGACTATAAGAAGGAAAATGGTGTTTGATAGAGGAGTAGAACTGGGATCCATTACCTTTTAATTCAGGGTTCGTCTACAGTTCATTTTTCATCTTACATCTTGGGGTTTAAAATACGTGGACAAGCCAATAAAATGGAAGCAGCTAATCCTTAGGTGTGTGTTTTTTATTTTTCCCATGTAAATTTTTCTGATTAGTTTTCCTCTCTGAGAAACTGTTAAGGCTGTTTACATCGAGATGTCTCCCATACATCAGTCTGCTGCTTCTGACTTAATTCTCCAATAATACTGCTGCATTTCTAACAATGCAGTTGTTTAAACAGAGCACACGGCTGTCATAAATACAAATTTTTTAGTCATCACAAAGTTATGGGAGCGTACTTTTTGTTCACTTGAATTTGGCACGAGTCAAACATTTAAAAAAAATAAATCTGCAGACTTCACAAAGTATTTTTTAAATATTCTTTGGTGCTACAAATACAGGGATCAAAGCATAGACAGCACAATAGTGATGCCTGAGTCGAACTTCATTTGGCAATCGAGAGGAAGCGAGGAGTGAATTGTCTGCAGTTTTGAACTTTAACAGTTCTGAAATAAATAGCTAGGAATTAAATGTTCCTTCATATCTCCCCCCCCCGCCCCCCTCCACCCGCTAATTTTCCGGAATTGATACTATCTTCACTCATTTCATGTAGTCCTTCAGAAGTAAGCCTGACTCCAGTTACTTATCCTGTTATTGCGGTCTCTGAATTGCAGTCTAAGCTCTGCAAAGAGTAAATCAAACCTGACCAAAATCACTTTGATCTCCTTGTTCTGAGTTTCTGGCAGAAGAACAGTATCTGGAATTTCTTGAGGAAATAGCTATGGATCTGCTGAGCCAGTCACGTTTCTCTTTCACACGCTGGTACTTTTTGCTGCTTCGTTCCACCCAGTTCGCTGCTGTCCCCCCCTAAAAAACCCCAAGTCCTTTTTTCTTTTTTTTTTTTTTTTTAATTGAAGAAGGCTATGTTTTGAAAATGGAAATTTTCACTGAATTTCTTTTTGGGTCAGGCAATTTGAAGAAACAGATTTGGATTCTCATCAGATTGAGGATACAGCTTCAGAGCTGTGAAGGAATGTATTTTTTGTGTTACATAGTATTTCCTGGTTTTCTATTGTGGTTTAAACCATGACGGATTCTTTGCATTATAATCAGTGTATTATAAACAGTGAAGTTTCTCTTTATCTCTTAATGGTTAACAGATCCCAACATTCAGTCCATTCTCTTTATCTTAATTAAAATGTTGACTGTGATTACTTCCAGATGATGAAAAAACATGATTAAAACTTAGATGGATGAGTTGTATGAGAAAATCCAATCAATATGCAGAAATTGGATTAATACACGTGCAAGGTGGTCATTGAGATGGCTTTTGATGCTCTTTTGCGTAGGACCCCACCGAACTGGAAGGAAACTTCTTTCGGTCCCACGGGCTGGACAGGAGGGAGGCAGCACATTAGCGGTAGCTGAGAGCTTGTCAGGAGTGTGAAATACCTGGGCAGCCAGGGGGCTCAGACAGAAGGGTACGTAGGTGAGACAAACCAGCTTGAATAATTCGCCATTTGTGTTCGGTGGCCCTACCAGAGAGGCATGCCGAGGTGTGTTAGAAAGTCTCATGGACATAATTCATTTGGAATGGAAGGGGATGCTGTTGGAAAGCCAAGGATCACCCAGCTGCCTGTTCTTCCTGAGGGGCTGCACACCTCGGGCCGTGGCCAAGCACTGCCCTTTGTGGAGATGTGTTAATGGTAATTAATGTCAGCTTACCCATGACACTGGGTTAGGTAACTGTTCTATAACACAGATACGCGCACACCCCCAATTACGTAAACTAAACCGGCTTTGGGAGAGCCCGGTGCCACGATGTGGGTGAGAAATCCAACAGCGTATTCCATTAAGTGCTATAGAATTTAAGCACCCATTTCTATCTCTGCGCAGCCGAGCACAGACACGGACGCTTCCTTCCAAGGTCCTGATCTGTCTCCCGGTGCGAATGGCTTCCTCGGGAGGCTGGAGCCTGCAGGGTTGGGGATGAGATTGTTTTACCCCAATAAAACTTTTCTCCTCACCTAAAAGAACCAGCTGTTGGCTTCAATATATGATGCAACAGTAGTAATTACATTTCAAATATGAATATGTTAATTATGCATCTAAACCCTTGCGTATCCAGCTTTGATTACTTGTCTCAATTTAAATATCAAAAGTAGTGAAGAGCCATGGATATGGGAAATATGTTTATCTGTATGCAGAGATCAGTAGTAAAATAAGATTAATGAATATTAGTCTTTTGGCAGAAGGAAACAAAGCATAATGCAGAAATTCCCTAAGTTTTACCTTGCATCCCCGGTAAAAGCGTACCAATTTGAAAACGTGGCTAGTCACAGAAAGTTACACTGATGAGTGTATTGAATATAACATTCAGATTAATTTACTGAAACCAAGGCAATTCCAACTTAACTTCTAAGTTGAAAGGGGGAAAAAGTCACATCAGAAATGAAAGCGGAAGCACAACTATCACCCAAGAAGCTTATATGCTTTTTCTCTGCAATAACAAGTAGAGGTGAAGTGGGGAGTTAAGTAAACAAGAACAGCAAAAGCAAAGGGCGAGCGAGAACTGACGGCCAAAAGAAACCTAGAGCTGCTGGTAATAACAGGGTATCTCTGGCCGTGATGCCAGCTTATTTGTACAGATACAATATATTTTGCAAATCTGTCCTCTAACCCTGTCATTTAAACCTTTCTTGGTACGAATTTCCGGTGTTGGATAAATAAGTCCAAATTGCCTTTTTTAAGGTTTTCCTTTTTTCCGGAGAGAGACAGAACCCAACCAGCAAATGGATTTTCAGCAGCATGCTTCTGCTTTATCATATTCTGACTTAATTTGATGTCACATTTAAAATGCTAATGGGCTACACTTTGAATCTGAGCATCAGAGAGAAACTTTAAAACAGGGGAAAAAAAAAAATTAATGGTGAATTTGCCATCCGAAAGAAAACATTATTAATTGTGATGCAGTTGCCCTTTGTGCCAGTGTGTTTACTTGATTGAAGCATCTCGACTGTGGTGCTTTCTCCTTGAAGCCTGATTTGAATGGAGCGTACAGCTGGATTGCCCCAGGGCCTTGTAACAATTTATAGTCTGGATGGAAAGGCAGAAGTGCATAAAAAGACAGTTGTGAAATGCCGCTAGTGCCCTGTAATAGAAAAGCTGCGTGTGATGACCTTGGCTGTGTGGGCCTGTGGGATCATTTTGCTGTGATCCAAAGGATTATAAAATGGAAAGTATTGCATATCACCTGGAATAGAGAGGAAAAAAATTAAAAGAAATACGTCTTTCTGAATTAGGCAGTCGGTGCTTCCTCTCCTTTGCATTCTTCCTGCGTATGGCCTTGCATTTTAGCAAACATGTTAAAATTACATCTGTTATCCTCTGCGCTGTTACAGGAGTTAGTGTTTTTGAATGCAAATGGCTGGATGAGGTTTCTGTAGCCACAAGCATTTATGTATTTAAAAGCCTCATTCTGTTTGTAGATGAATTGATGTTCTGTTCCTGAACTGCAGCTGAATTAAGTTGTGGCTAATTTTTCCTGGCCAGTTATGAGGCAGCATGACCTTTCCTTTTTGGTGTGGAAAAATGCTGATTAATACAGATTCTTGCTTCCCCCGCTTCACCTCCCCTTCTACAGCCAAGAAAAGGCTGAAAGATTTTCTTTCTACTCAAAACCTTTGCTAGAACTGCTGTCCCGTCGCTCAGTCCTGCCTTCAGCATGGCAAACTTTGCTGTTAAGGTTCGGAGCAGACTTGCTAATCTGAGAGAGATGAATGAGACATTTGAAGGAGTGCTAAATTATTTAAAGTAAAAAAAAAAAAAAAAAAAAAAATTTAGCCTGCAAATGAGATTGGCTTTTCTGTCTAATGTGAAGCAGATTGAAACGCTGCTGTGATTACGGTGGGGTACGTGTGGGGTGGGAGATTAGTATGAAAATGTGGGTCTAGGGGGCTTGGACTGAAGGAGGAAGGAATGATGAAGAATCGGAGGTGACAGTTTAAGGATTGCATGGCAGGAGCAGCACAGTGATTAAATTCACTGATGCTGTCATTGAGCCGTAAGGCTGGAGATAACATTCTCTCCCTGCGCTGAAAACAAGAATCAATACAAACTCCTTGACAGGGGCTAAATTATTAAATAGAGCCTTTCTTACAATGTTTCATTATCTGGGATTTACCTCAGCTGGTGATTTGTCAGCAGTACAGGGAGATTTGCTGGGCATTTTGTATTAAAATCATTCCAGATGCTTATGAATCCATTTTGATAATTCCCTTCCTCTTTACAATGCTTTTCTGTAGATGTTTTTTTTTTTTGGTTTACTTTTGCCCAGATGACACTTTGAATTTTCACACAGATCGTAAGCTGTGTTACACAGTAGGGTTTGGTCTTGTCACATACATGTGAAAAAAATTTTCTTATTGTAGTAACAGACAAGTGCTGAGTTGATTTGCTTTTGGTGCGTTAAATTAGCAAGGTATTCGAAATGTCTTTCGCATGAGAGTCCAGAATTGAAGAAAGAGGAATGAGGCTGCTCTGTGGATTTATGGGTATTGGGGTTTCACTCAACTTGCTTGAAAAATACAGCAATGTTCTCTTTATTTTGTTGTCTGTCTTCTGAAGGCAGGAGCAGAAACCATCCATTCTGAAGTAGCTAAACCAGCATATCTTGCGTTCCCGAAGCGCGCAGGGCTGTGTGAAGACGCTGTATTCAGACCTGCTTGCTGCCGGCAGAGATCTGTGATTTTGTCAGTGGCGTTATTTTGTCAAGTAAAGAATGTTGACCGTTTTTGTGGGGTGTGTTGGTTTTGCTTTACTCGGTAGCTTTGATAGTGCAATGCATCAATGGAGCTAAATTAATTTATACAGAGCTACAATGTTATGTCAGAATTGCATCATTGTCTTTTGGAAAGGGAGAGAATTTTCATATTTGAGGGTTTAAAACAGATGGTAGCATTGGTTAGGAATAAGGATTAAACAGCTGGAAGTTAAGACTATATATATATGTATGTATTCTAGGGCTCAACTCCGGCTCTTCCTCCGTTTCCTCCATATGGCCTAGATCTTTAGAATTGAAATGCAGACCGTACAACGTAGGGGCTACATCTGAAAAAACAAAACAAAACCCAAACAGCAAACCAACCAAAACTCCACAGAATAATCCATGTTTTTTTTGTTGTGGCTATGTTATTTATTTTTGAATGTGATTACCCTGATTGTTTTTGCCCTGCGTGGCATTCGGAAGCCCAGCGATTGGAATTTCCAGCGCTGGCTTCTTGCCACGTGAGAAACGAAATCCTGTCTGGAGGCTGCTGAGGCTTCACCCCCAACAAAGGCTCCGTCCCCGGCTGTAGCGGCGGAGCTGCCTGCGCATCCCGCGCTGCTACCGCTGACAAGACGCGTCTCTGCGTGTGCACCACGCTATGGACGCGCTCCAGCAGAGAGAGCATGGCGGCCGGCGCCTTGAGAGGAGCTGATGATGCTTGTCGGCTTGCCTTGCGCCAGAAAATCGCTCCCGTTCATTGGAAAGCTGTTTTATTTTGAGAGCCAGCTTCTGTATAAAACAGAAAGGGAATTCTAAGAATCGCAAGGGGACAAAAATAGGACTAAATGCGAAATCTCGTGCTCGTTTTGCAAAATTGCTATTGTGTGCTTTTCCCTAATTTTATAAAAAGGAAAGCAGGAAGCACAATTGGTACAAATTGCATTAACGTGCCCACCCCCACCCCCCATCTGACTGTGAGCCAAGGACGAAACCAGATATTGAGCAAACAGGGGAAAAGAAGAACATACCAGTCACGGTAGTAGAGTGTAGTTGGGATTGCTTTCCCGTACTGGGCTATCAAGAGGGACACGTGTGGCTAAGAAACTTGTACATGAGGTATGTTTGATAGCAATGTCTTGATTTAGATACGGGAACCATAGAATTATTAACATCCCTCTGTATATTTGACTTACCTATATTTTTAGTTTTGTTAGGCCCTTTGTCATGGGAGCGTGGTTGTCAGCACCTTTTGGCTTTTTTTTTTCCCCTCTTCTACTGTCTTGTTTCCTTCCGCTTACCCAAAGTAAACCTAGCTGCTTCCTACACCTGGTGCTGAGATAATTGACTGCTAAATAAATCAGTAGTTGTCAACTTGAAAATATGGAGAAAAAAGATTGTTATTTCTAGCTTTTAGGCGGGGGAAAAGAAAGTATTAAATGGTACATTAGCTGCTTTACATGTAGCAAGAGCAAATGGAGTTAGAATAAATGTAGCCATGTCCTCTAGTGTTGAACAGCGAGGGCATCTGTCATGTTTAATAATGCTTCTGACCTTTAGGATTATTGAAGTTGAAATTTTCTCTCTGGTCATTTGGGGGTACTTGAGCACTGTCAGATTTCTGGTGTCTCTGCTAAGTCTCCAAAGATACATTGTTATGCTTCTTAAGCTGGTGTAAAGGTAATTCATTAAAGAAATTTGTTTTCCCTCTTTCAAAATGGTTTTCCTTAAGGAATGTGAAATGTCACTGTGGTCACTAAGTTTTGGTGTGATCCATCCCTTGCCATTTGTTTGTTTGCCTTTTCCTGGGAAAGGGCAACCTCACTGGTGTGCCTCATATGGCTCTTCAAGGTAGTCGTAATACTCATGTGGAAATAAAATGCTCGCTGTGGCATGTGGAGGTGTAGGACATAATAAACATCCCACCGCTGGCTACCCAAAATGCTATCTGGGCTAGCCATGGCTTCGGTGGGGAGTTGTGTTTTGGTGTTGTGTTATCACGGCTGTGGAACAGGCGTATTTGCTAGGGTGTAGACAGCTTAGGTGTGCGAGCGTCTTGCTAAGCTTATGCATCTTATCTGGAGGCTTAAAAAATAAAACATGGGCAGAATAGAATAATGCGTAATATGTAAAATAGACACCTTTGATTTTTTTTTCTAGCTACGTTGGCGAAAGCGCAATTGAGTTGGAGTTCAGTTATGGAAAACATCACCGAGACTGCCTAGCTAAAGGTTTTGTCCTAAGTGCTCTAGAATAGCAGTGCGTGGTCAAAGGTGGGAGGTGGGAAGGGTCTGTGATGTTCGCGGTCTTGGTAGAGAAATCTCTTCACTTGAATCTGTGTAGAGCTGTGGGTGTAATCAGCAATCTCCACTCCTCCTTCCCAGCCCCAGATTGAGTTGGTTGGACTCTTTCTTCCTGTTTTCCCTAGTTTCCTTAACATTTCAGGACATGGGGACATTTAAGGTTCTTGGCACATGTAGGTGTCCGTCTTCAGTTATGGGTAGCCTCCCTTGCAAGTATTTCTTGGCGTTGTGTTGTGCCGCTGCTGAAGCAGGTAGCAGTTGTCTTTATCCACACGGATCGGCCGTTGTTCCTCTTTACTATGAAACACTTGATAACGTGATAGACATTGGGCAGCGGGTGTGTGTTCTGAACTGCTGGCTTTCTTGATTATCGCTGCTGCTGTGTCGTTTCCGTGCACTGCCCTGGTCTTGCCATGGGATTGTTGTGTAGAGCAAGTTTGTTCATCAAGGCAAGGGATTATTTGCTTGGTAAATTTGGGTTGGTACACCACACTGTAAAAAGGTGTTGATTTCGGGTAGATTAAAAAAATACTAGGAAAGACATCTGTTCTAGCAGGCTGTTGGTCAGAGCTACAAAAATGTTGGCATGTGGAAGGGAAAATAGCAGAAGATGCTTTTTGGATACCTGGGATGGGTTCTGTGTTTGAGCAGCAGGAAAGGCAGCACAGCTCCCCGTTTTATCCAGCACAGCCTGGTGGAGCCGCTTAGGAAGGTGCTCCGAGTCAGCTCCACCTCGTGACTCTCATAGAGCTTCAGCTCTTCTGCAAATTCTTTCTCCTTCTCTACAGAAGGCGGGCGCGAGGTCTTGGTGCTGCCGGGGGCCTGTTCAGAGAGCAGAAACGGGGCTCGGGGGCTGCCGGGCTGTGGGCGCCCGAGACGCGCAGGGTTTGTGTAAATGAGGTAACCGGGGCTTTTCCCTGCTTGGGACTTGAAGCAAGTAAAAAGGAGGGATGTGATGGATGTGCATTTCTGACTGCGTAGTTGCTGAACACTAATCCATGGAGAATTTGAACTTGTAATTTTGATTAAAATGATTGATTTTAAATCAGCCTGAGTTCGTTTTGGGCCATTAGAGGGTATTTAAAAGGAAAATAGCGCTTTAATTAAATGAGTAGTGTATAAGTATCCTGCTCTGCTTTCTAAGCAGAACTTCTGTGGTTTTTTGAATCTTACTCCTTCCAGTGTCTTGTTTCTTGGCACACTTTAAGGTTAAAAGCAACGCAGAATTATTAAAACAAACTAACTTGTGCTAAGCAAATCTTAAACTTTATTTGAACTCTCTTTCCTTTTGGAAAATGTGTTCTGTAAAGCAGTTCTTGTTCCATCCATCTGTATGAACTGTTGCTGTATAAAACAACAAACTGTGTTCCCCTTATATTTGTAAAACATCCTTTTAAAAATAGCAAAGTACTAGTTGTAATTGCAGAATAAGAGATAAAGTAGGTATCCATCTAAATGTGAGGATCCTTCTCAGAAATAGAAGTTCTGAGAGTGTGGTGCTATGAAAATAAGTATTTTTCAGTATCTGATATTTTCATAGCAAATTGTGACCGTGAGAGAGGACTTATTCCACACGCACACGGATGGAGCAATGGACTGGGCCTCTTGGTGTGGGTTGTATTTCTGTAGCTGTGATTTGGTGTGGATTTCTTGAGATGAGTCTTGACGAATCCTTGGCTTTTTTTTAATCAAATGATGGGCATGCCTTCACAGCAATCTATAGACTGCTCTCTAAAAGGTAGTAATCTGTAGCTAAGCATGATATTAGAAAATTCAGTTGAAACATGAGCTGTATAAAACGATCTATTGACTTCAGCAACATGTGATAAAGAATCAGAAAAGGCACTAATTCCTTAGGTCAGTAAGCATCTTAGAAATATCAGAAGAGTGGAGAGAGGTGAAAGAAGCACCCTAAACTGAGCCTAATGCCACGTAGCTCTTTGGATGTTCTTGGAGTTTTAGCACAAAATATGACAGTTGTAGCAAAACCCTGGGTAGAGGTAATGTCTCACCCTTAGGGTGAGGAACTTTGCTGGGCCAAGTGTTGGAATCAGCCTGTACAGCCAGTGCAGCAGATTCTAGTCTAGGACATTGTAAATAAGATTTGACGAGCCGCGAGGAAGATGGTTCTATTTACAAATCCCTTTCTTATATTGCAAATATCACTAGGGTGGTTGAACTTCTGGGTCTTGCTCACCCATATTTCATTGCTAAGTATTTGTCCAACGCTGCGTGTTCTCTTTTCGAGCTGAGGTTTCCATGGAGTGGATTCAGTACTAGTCATGGGCAGTGGGAGGATTTTGGCAGGTCAAATAATCAATTTAGTTCCTTACAACACTGAATTGTAAAGGTGCTGTTGCTGGCCGTGTCTCATACTGGTGACTGTGGGGAAGAAAGATCCGTCCCTTCCGCTGTGGTGTTTGCAGTTGGAGAATTCCAGGGGGTGTTTGATTCAGAGGGNCACCATCCCTAGAGGTGTTTAAGAAATGATTAGATGTGGCACTTCAGGGCATGCTCTAGTGGCAGAGGTTGTAGGTTTTTTTTGTGTGTGTGTGGTTGGACTCGATCTCAAAGGTCCTTTCCAACCATGAAGATTCTGTGACTCTTTCAAATAGCCAACACCACCGAAGTGTTCGCGCTTGCTCTTTTATGCTCAGTCTCCTAATTTTGCTGGGAAAGCCAACTAAGGCTTTACAGTGAGTGAACATCCCAGGAAGTCTGTATCCCGTGGTTATGACTCAGTGTAATAACGCACCTTCACGAGCTGCGTTAACTATGTCAGAAATGCTGGAGTAGCTGCAGTATAGAATAGGTGCAACTTCATCGCCACAACAGTGCTTTCCTACGTGGAGAAGATTCTTGATAGCATTATGGCCACTTGACAGCTTTGCCAATTTGTTTACAAGCAACTGTGCGGTAGAAACAGCGATAAGTGTGGCATCTGTATGTTGTATATAGAAAAGGAAAAGGGAGGAATGGTTAAGATGAGGTTTACACATAACCTTGCAGAAAGGAAAGGAGATGAAACATTAATGCTAGGAATATTACTTCAGAGAAAAGTGTTGCTGCTGTTTACACCCTACTGGCTACAAACATGTCTGGAATATTCGATTTATGGAAAGAATCAAGTAATTAAGATAAAAGAATATACATGATTCACTACTGTGAAATAGAAAGACGTAATTTATGCTCTGTATCTACTGTAGTTATGATTAGTGACCTAAGGCTGTTGAACTTCCTCTTTATGGATTGCAAAAATGCTGTGACAGTTTTCAAGGGAATTGCTCTCTTTGAGTTTAAAGAGATGAAAATGGGCTGGCTAACCAAAGACCAGCTTCAGTATGTGCTTTTATAGTCTTCATGTGGTTTGTTTTTTTTTTTTTTTAAAAAAAAAGGCAAAAAAAAAAAGGCAATTGGGTCCTTTGATATGTCTGAACCTTAGGACCTCGTGAGGCAGAAGGTGCATAATATATAATACCACACAATGCAAGCAATGTATGTCAAGAAATCTGCAGAAAGGGTATTCCCTTGGATGCTTTTCAGAATGTCTGTTGCTGAAAAGGTGGAGAAATATGTTTTCAAGAAAGGAAGCTATTATTTGGTGTTAGTTTTCTAGCTGTGATGTGTTGTAGCATTTCACATATTTGTATTACAAAATTGTTTGTAAACCTAGGAATTCTTGCTCCCTGTGCTGTGCTAACGATCAAAGATGATGATTACTGCCAGTACGGACTGTGTTTGAGTGCTTCCCTGCATTAGCCGAGGCAAATTTGTAGGGAAATATCTGAAAATTGTATACCCATTTCAGATGCTGTTCGTATCGGCTTTTTTGAGCCCCGAGAACATTCTTTCAATAGCAGCTGTTTAAGTTTTGAAGTAGTTTGGGCCTTTAAGCTAAAAACTTCACACTCTGAAGTGCAAAGCTCTGTGAACTGTGGTTAAAACATCATCATAAATCTTTCATCTGGAAAGTGCAGCTGTCGTGATGCTCTCTGCCGTCTCCGGCGGAACCTGCTCCTTGGTGTAATCCTGTGTCCTGTGTGAGCTTCACTGCTGCTGGGGAGGGGCATGGCCTTGGCATCTGCTCCTTCCCCACCCTGATGGTTCTTGACGCCAGAAGGGGCTGGTCCAGGAGCTGATGTTGGTGTTTGACACTTGCCTTTGGATGCTGAAAGCGGAGAGGTGATTAAACCAAGGCTGCTATTTGTCAGTAAAGATATTGGGCTAGGAAAATAAACAGCTGGGGGAGTACCTGGAGCATGCCTGCATTGGAAATACACAAGCTGCACAGTAAATATTTAAATTTGAGCTAATACTGCATTACATTAAAGATTCATTTATTACCGTACTCATTGGAAAGCACTTGTAGGACGAGTGCTACAGTTTACATTAGTTTAAGTGTTGGAAAATGGATTTGTCAGTGTTGCTTGTGCCCAGTGTATGAATATTTTATTTCACTTTTCTAAGGTAATAAATACTCAGGTAGCTCCACACCTTTTAGGCTCAGGCTCCCAGTGCACTAGGACATTTTTTCTTGGTTTTTTTTTTTTGGTTGTTTTTTTTTTTCTCCTCCAGTTCGAAGTAATATCAGAGGTCCCTTCTAGCCTGTCAGCGTTCTCATGGCTTCTCAAACGTCAGAGCGCAGGGTCTGCGCCGTGGCCTCTGCGCAGTCACGTACACGAGGTGGTGAAAGCAGAAGTCAGAGCGATGGCGTGGCCAGGACTGAAGGGAAGTGCACAAGCTTCTCAGATACGTGCTTCAATATTCATTTAAATAGGCTTCTCCCTCTAACGTATGCGTCAAAGAGAGGGAAGGTGCCTTTTTTTACTGCAAAATCACTAAGACGACTTCCCCCCCCCCCAAGACTCCTGGTAAGCAGTTTGAAGAACTAAACTCATGGCGTTTTTAAAAACCATTTTCTCAGTCATGTTGAGAAGGTTGTATTTGGTGAAAGGAAACTAATCTAAATAATGAGCTATCTCTAAAACAGTCAAATAAGGTTTACGCAAATTTCCTTAAGGTTTAGTATCTCTTGGTTCGGGTGCTTTGGTTTGCTTTATGAAAAGTTTTTCTTTTTTGTAAGGCACTCTGCCGGTTTCTGCAGTTATATGTAATGGTTGCACACAGGTGTCCTGTTGTTTTCAATAAGTATTTAAAAAAAAATTGGTTATCATGATATGCTTCATATAAATCCTTGTGCTTAGAACAATGGGAAAGGTATAAACTTTCAATAAGAATACCTGATGATTTCTGAGTCAAGAGCATTTGAATCTGGCAATGAGGGGTTCCATCCAATGCCTCTAGTAATAAAGTGAATTAATTTGAATTCTTCAGGAGGACTGAATGGTTTATGGAACTACTAGTTGGTCTCAAAGCATTCCACTTCTGGATCCGAGTGAATTAACACCTTGACTTTTTTAAACGGAAGCTGTTAGTAGCTTCATTTGTTAGGGTTGTAGTGCAGCGACGACTATATTGCCCAGGACAAATGATTAGCCGTAGAACTCTCTATTGGCTTGGCTGGCTTTGTTCCCTTCAATCTCAATGCAAATGAGCGTGCAGATGGTGTCCCTCATACACATACTGTATGTTTAAAAACTATATATCTTTGTTTTGGAAGTGCTTTTCTTGTGGTTCATCTTGGTTGTCCATATATTCACTTATGACTTTCAGCACCTGAGAAAAGGGGTAGGTTTTTTTGTACCTCGCTCTCAACTTTTCCTTTGAGCATTTTTCTTTTATAGGAAGTAAATACATCCATTTTATTCTCCAGCGTAGTTATTTTCTGAATTTAGCATTTTCAATATCTAGTATTTCCAGATGAATGGAGGCCATCTTTCCAATCTACAGGTTTAGATTAGATTGTAGCCTGTGGACATGGTTTAGGGTATATTTATTTATTACTGATTTACATATAAATACAAAGGAAAAAATATAAAGTCTAGTGTTGCTAATTCTAGCTATTGATATCATGCCAGACAGAACCACTCTGTATTAGAAATTCCCTGCACAGTAAGATACAGTCATCTCTTCTGCAACTTGACATTTTTAAGACTGTTGTTTTCTTCTCTTGATGAGCGGCTCTGCTTTGTTTCACGAGCATTACTGTCAGTATTATTTTTATTAAGGCTGTGTCATGACCCTGTTTTATCAGCCAGTGTCTGAACACCCTAATACATGAAGTATGTGTGTAGAAAACTCTTTCTGTGTTAAAATGTTCGCTTTTTTATAGCAAAGTGTGTTAGCTGCAGTTTCTTAGAGGATGTAAACATTTAAGTAACTGACCATTTTATACGCAAATGCTTACATCCTCGGAGAAGCTGCACAGGGAAACGTTGACTTTCCAGGCATTTATTTCCAAATACGCTTTGTTTCCTCATAGGAACAGCGTTTGATTAAGTGGTGAAACAGCCAAGTCACAGGATCTGGCTGATCAATCTTTTTTTTGTTGTTGCTGTTTTTATAATTTAAAAATCCAGCTTGCTAGCAGAGCAGGCCAGTTTGCAGAGGTGCTTTAATTTTTCCTGTCATAAAATTCCCCTGACTGTTAGGCAATATTTTAACAGCCGTATGACTGTTTAAACTCTGTGCTGGGTTTGCAGAGCAAACTGTCTCCTGATTGTTTTATCCTTTCGGCTCTTGGTATCTCTTTGTTAAAAGGTAAACCCCTCAGTGAGATGCTAAAGAAAATATGGCCTCTTGATATTTAAAAGGTGAGAAATCTGTTTAAACTGTATATGATGGCTTCAAATAGTCTCACCGCTGTGTGTGCTGCTTGTTTAATAGAAGTGATAAATACTGCGGCTGCTGGTGCTCAGCAATTAGATTTGAGCTATATACTATAAATGACATTTAATGGCAAATGTCAGGCATAGTCTGAATGGTATCTTCATTTCAATGTTGGGTTTCTTTAGGATAATGCTTAAAAAAACCTTAATGGAATTTAATTACCGGAGCATATATTCAATGATTATTTAAATGCATTTGTAATACCATTCCTTGTTAGGTAACTGTTTGCTTATTATGCTTGACACTGAGTGTATTTGATGTCGGCTGTGTGTGGGATGCGGAGCAGCAATAGAGATGCTAATAAGGCCGGGTGTTGACCAGGGTCGCTATCGATACCGTGTCAGCAGCTTCCTGCCAAATACCCTTCTGTTGGAAAGGCATCATCTGTAATCAAAGTGGAGTCCGGAGATGCAGCAAACGTGAACAGAGATGCTGTGGTCAAAAATAGTGCTTATGCCTAGTGCTTTCCCTAGTAGTGATTTTAATTACAGCCTATTAATGGATTCTCAGCCCTGTTTGTGTCTTTAGTATAGGGCTTTCATGATACTTGTAGACATAATGGCTGAAATATGGCATCTCCACTGCATCATCTGTGATTTTTGTACAGTAGAACTGAGTGTACCATTTATATGCACATACAGAAAGCATAGAATGGTCTGGGTTGGAAGGGACTTTAGAGACCATCTCGTTCCACCCCCTGCCCTGGGCAGGGACACCTCCCACCAGCCCAGGTTGCTCCAAGCCCCGTCCAACCTGGCCTTGAACCCCTCCAGGGATGGGGCAGCCACAGCTTCTCTGGGCAGCCTGGGCCAGGGGCTCACCCCCCTCACAGCAACGAATTTCTTCCTAATATCTCATCTAAATCTCCCCTGTTTCAGCTTAAAACCGTTCCCCCTCGTCCCATGGCTCCCCTCCCTGATCCAGAGTCCCTCCCCAGCTTTCCTGGAGCCCCTTTACGTACTGGAAGGGGCTCTAAGGTCTCCCGGAGCCATCAAATGCAGCAGCTTTGTGTGTTGAGAAGCCTCCCCAGCAGGAGCACAGTGCCAGGTTCCATGGGTGTTGCGTGGGGATGTGGCTTGCTCAAATAAAAATCACAAGCCTGGCTGGACCCAGCTGCCTGTCCCCAGTTACGGACTGTGTCCGTACTCTGCTTGGTGGAGGCAGCACAGACAAAGTTCATCTGCACGGATTTTATCGGATACACACACAAGTCGCGGATCCGGACCCACTGGTGTAGGCAGCTGCTTGTTTTCCCCAGGAAGGGAGCAGTCGGTTGGGGAAAGCTTTTTGTGCCACAGCAGCTTTCCTGGGGGAGGGGGGAAATGGGTGGCCACGTCGTCTACTAGGCCTGACAGCTATAATTAAACAGGCTTGTTCGTGGGTAATTCGTACACTGTAATTGTGTGGTTACTTTATGCTTTTGCTCAGCATAACTGACACCATGAACCACAGATGGGATTCAAAGAACATAAAAGGGAAACGGAGCAGAAAGATACCACAAAGGGATTAAATGAGGTAGTAAGCAGTGACCCATAACCTTTATGAAAGATCTTATGATAGTTTTATTTTAAGCCAGTCAGTTTTTAAGCATAACTGCTTTTTTTTTTTTTTTTACAAGATGAAATTATCTTTTGTCATTTAGAATTGCACTGAAATTTTAAGGGTATTGTCCTACTTAAGTGTGTTTCACTGGTAAGAAAACAGGTGACTTGCTAGACCTTGGCACAGCAAGCAGCTTTGTTTCCAGTAAAGCTGAAAAGTTTATGGAGCAAATACTGTAGTTTGTTTTATATACAGAAATCTTCTATGGTCATGACCTGAACTGAGTAATGTTCTTTTTCTCCTTGAAAGCTTGAATGAGGCTGTGTTCGATTCTGTTTCTGGATTGCTCAAAAGTTGAAAGCCTATGAATGTATATTTATTTAATGTCTGATATTTGATGGGTTGTGGGATGTTAGAGTGCTGTTTCTGATCCTCTGTTTCTGTGTCACCACCAGCTAAAAGTAGGGAAGATGGGGTTAATACTGAGTGTTTTAGGTAAGGAGGAAATTGCCTCGGGAATTTGGGTAGAAAACACAAATAACATGGGCAAAGACTGCATAGAGTAGCTTCTCCTTTGGTCCCAATTCACCTTTTTGTGATCTTATTAAAAGCGGAAGATGATGTCGTGTGCTGATTGATCACACCTTCTCGGGTGTGAGTATGAGTGAAATTCCAAAGGAATGAAAAAAGATGGATACTTTTTTGATATTGAAAGAGAGGAGTCCCCAGAGCCTGGGCATAAAAGCTGGTTAGAAGTTGAATGTATTGGAAACTGTTCTACTTTGACAGATGGCCGGTGCCCTTGTAGCTTCATTTTCAAGTAACCGTAAAGTCTCATTTTGATCAATTCTAGTTTGTACTTGTTTTCATGTCGTTACACCTACTCTTTTGCATATATAAAAGTGTGCCATTCCGTAACTAACTTAGCTGACTTGCGCCAGTAACTTATACAGTAGCTTTTTTACATACTTCTCTTTGTTCTTCTGTCTCAGTAGAAAACAGGAGACTTCATGTTAACTTTTAATGGTGCTATGCCTTTAAGAAACACTGTCAAATAATGAGATTTTAGAGTTACCTGTTCTGTAACAGAATTGGTAAAGCCTAAAACACTCCAGTTGGCTGTTCCACAGTTGCTTTTTAGAATATTTTTCAAGATTCAAAAAGGGCTTAATTTTTGTTTGGCTCATGGCAAGTGTCTTATTAAAGCTATTGTTCCATATGGGCTGAGGTCCTGGAAAGCAATGACTGCTTGCCTAATGGTATTTTCATTTGTTCCTTGTGTTTCCTTTTCCTTTCATGTGGTGCCTAATTCACAGATTGACATCCCATTGCCAGCATTCCGCATAATCAATGGCAGCCTCTCTGTGTCAAGGGGAATTGCTGACATGCACCCCTTGGCAGTTCATTTGGAAGCAAGTAATTAGAGGACATTGTTTTGAAAACAGGGAGAAAATAGTAGCAGAAGAAGGGAATAGAGGTGTCTGAAAGAGTTTATCATCCGAATCGTGATTCTGGCTGAGAGTTACTAGCTCTTTGAGGACGAAGCTGTTATCGATATGTTGGGGAGGATTATTTTATCTCTACAGTGTAATTTTAGGAGTGCGGAGCTCCCTTCCTTATTGGTGCTGTTTCTGTGGAGCGATATTTGGCTAATGAGCGGGGTGTTAATGTGTGACACCTCCCTCCTGCAGCCCCCAGTGGAGCTGGAACCTCTCCATCTGCAAACCCTCCCCGCGTTGGTGGGTGAGTGGCTGGGTGTCCGCAAAAGACAGCGCTAATCCAGCATACTGATTTTACTGGGAAGGAGTGGGTCTAGATGCTGGTTACATCTTTGCTCGAATTATAGCGTTATCAACTCTTGGGTGAATGGGGCTGAGCATTGGTTTAATTATTTCAGGATGTTTGGGATATCTGGAAAGCAGAAATTGAGGGGAAGGGGAGATTTATGAGTGATACTAAGTAAAATTAAGAGCTGGTAGGTAACGTTTATTCCATATTGACTTTTGTAAAAGTGGGGAGGGGAAGGCAGCTATGAGGAGGACGGAGGGAAGAGAGAAGAATGCCTTCAGATAGCTCAAATTGTTCAGCTTTGTTTTAGAAGAGCATCTAGTTTAAGCACAATGAAATTCAGTGCTAACCTGGGTCCTTATGGAGCTGACATTACTCTCGGATTCACGGAGGTTCATGCAGTTGTTTAGTGCTATTTGCTGCAGTTTCTGGCGGACCTTTGCATAGTTCTCAGTTGCCATGATTATTCTTTGTCTGTCATACATGTTATAGAGTTCTTGCCTGGTGGCTGTAACGGCTACCCCACCAGAACACCTACTGTTCATAAAGTGGCAGTGTGGCGAGTTTTGATAGTAGAGTTTTTCTGGGGATCCAAAAACTTTTTTTTTTTTTTTTTTTTTTTTTAAGGCAGTCTAGCAACTATAATGCCAAACCACCCACACTAGGAGACAACATATGGCAGCTACTGTGAATTAGCATGCGGATAAGTAGTGTATCACCTAGTGTTTTTAAAAAGGTTTGAGCCTTGATGGCTGGATTCTAAGGTTTTGGCTACCCGGCTGTCTCCTCACAGCGCACAAAACAGCCTTACAGATAATGTCAGGATTTAAGACTAATTTTGGCTGCGTTTTGCAATTGTTTAAAAGTGTAGGCAAACAGATTGTTGTTTTATGCTTGCATATGTGTTTATGAGTATGTATGTAGGCTGAGTTTTACAGGTGTGTTTATGGGACTTGTATGTTCTTCCTTTCTCCTTCCATAGGAAACAATTCTGTCTGCAAATAACCTGTCTATACTGTGTAATGTTTGCCGTCCTTTGCAAACAGTCTTGCTTCGAACTTTGTAGAAACTGTAGCAGAGATCTAGAATAAATACTGTTCCCAGCAAAGCCGCGTGGCGTTGAGCAAAAGGACTGTGTTTCTCGTACAGCCTTCAGGACAGACGTGTCCCCGAGGCTGGGAGAGTCTTCGCGTGCGTATGTGTCTGAGTGTAGAAGTTTGAGATCCAGGGGAAGGTGTGATGCTTGTTTTACATCTGAGTTATTTGTACACAGGGCTGAAATAATTTCCGGCACGCTGGAATTCCACCTGAATTCCAAAAGGAGTTTCATTTGTTAAACTTGTGAATAAAAGGGCCATAAGAGAGATTCTTGCTGTAAACAAACACAACGTGTCAAGAGCAAGGCAGTGTGAAAAAAAAAATCCTATATTGTTTTGTCAATAAATTACTCTTTCTCCTACATACATCACAGAAATGGGACTTCACCCTGGAAACGGCAATATTTGATACCCCAGGCAGCTTATATTCCTGGCTCAGCTCCCACTTGGCTGAACGCGCTGATCGATTCTCCGCGGCTTAACCCAGCCTTCTCGCTTCCTGCCGGCCATTACTGCGCTCCGTCAGCCGCCCCTCTTTGTGGCCTGCCTTCTGTGCCCAGATAAGCCGGCGAGGCATGTTTCTATTAGAAAAAGCTCTTGTAGATGGAATACTCATTAGATAACACTAACAGGTTTAAAGGTTGCAGTCTTTGTGTTGGTTCAGGTTAGGAGGGCAGGAACCGAGAGGGCTGCTGCCTTCTATTTGAGGGGCAGAGAGGATTAAACTGCACGTTGCCGTATTTAGTGCTCGTATTTCCTCGCTGAATGCTGATAGCTCTCACTTTTGACAAAGCTTCTGTGTTTGCAAGAAGTAATTACGTGTTAATATGCGTGCATCTGAATTAAATAATGAAGCTGCAAAAATAACATTCATTTGTAGTAATAACCTCTGTGTTTCCAAGCTGGCTTTTCTTGGCTTACAACAGCTGATCAGGTTTCTTATTTAATTAGAAAACAGCTACACAAAGATGTCCTGAGAACTTGAAATTACATCTGCTATTGCAGAGGGGGAAGAAAAATGGTCCTTGCTGTATCTCTTGAGCTCCTGCTTTCCAGATAGTTTCATTTGTGTCCCCCCTCTGTATTTTTTTTTTTAATTTCATTTGTTTTTCCCCAGGGGATCTGGTATGAGTGGTCTCTATTTTTTCTTTTTCCCCTCCTTTGAATAGTAGTAAATGTCAAAATTGAGTAACTGTAAAAATATTTCTCCAGTAGGAATAGAAATAGAGGTAGCGATTCACCGTGGCAGGGAGGGCACAGCAAGTGGAGCAAGTCAAATCCTGTGTTGGAGTCGGGCGAATACCATGTCACGCAGTGGAATTAGAACCGTGTGTGTATAATGGAATCATCTTTTTGGGGGAACAAATGATGCCCCAAAGGAGCGGGTTAATTTCTAGTGTTAAAAAAGAAATACAGTGTCCACTTGAAAACTGGCCTTGTGAGGCCAGAGCTTCCATGCCCCAATGCACGAGGTGTTTATTTGGAACAGTGGAGTGACTGTGAAAATATTTAACATGTTGGTAAAATCATACAAAGAATTTGGTAGCCTAGAATTAGTCACACGATCTTTTTATTTTTTTTCCTGATAGAAGAATTTAATTGTCGAAAATATGTTTGAAAGGAAAGATGTTGTTTTCCTTGTTTCTGTTTTGCTGTTTGTTCCTTTGGAATAGCTGCTATTCACTGGCTCCAACGTGCCCATCTGTCAGCTCCGGCATTTGGGATATTGTTTCCAAAGCTAGTTGTGATTTAACGTGGTATCTGAATAGGGCAAGTAATGAAGGATACTGCTTAAATCCCTCGGAGAGAATCTGCAGGACATCTGTGATCATTTGCACAATTTGGTTAGTTGTAACCCTGGGAAGAGAACGTGGGATCTCCTCAGACGGGAATTGTAATGGGCAGTAGCTGTTTGCAAGTGTGTTCGAACAGAAAACCAGCACCTTGGAATTGTCACAAATGCTGTGGAAATCAGTACATTCATATTTCTAAAGAGAACCTGCAAGATTATTTTTTTCCCTTTTCAGGGAGAGGCTTATTTTTAAACAGGAGTTGAGCAGATGCTTGTGAACTGGGATGCTTTAATCCTTTTACAGATTTTATCTAATTCTTGATTAATGTCCAAAAACTGATTCGTGTGTGGGTTTTTTTTTTTAAAGGAACAAAAACCAAAACAGCAGCAACAACAAAACCCCGAAATGAGTGCTTTTTGAGTACTGCAGCAATAAACACTATTTTCATTTAAGGGCAGAATGGAATTTTGTAGCAGAGGGAATCTTTTTGAGCTGCCAAAAAGACACTTTAAAGCACTTGCCATCACTGTGATTTGTGCAAGTCTGAATTTGGCACGTGACTATCTGCAGCTTTTCATATGTAAAGCTGTAAAAAAGAAAAAGTAACACTTTATGTAGTAGGGGACATTTCTTTTGTGTGCACATGGTCCTAAAATAAATAGTCTACCACAGAAGTTGGCACCTTGACACCTCTGAGTAGTCTGCTCTGTAAATGACATACATATTTAGAAAGTTGGCTGACGAAATAGCATGTCTAGGAATGTCTCTGCAATGAAGGATGTAAATGTGAAAAACAAGATTATGACAGACGTTTTATATTTTTAGGGAGACTGAAACTTCAGACTAAACCCCACAAAATCATGCAAGTTGGAGAGCAGATACAGAAAATACTTTTCAAGATGAAGCTTTTTAATTAATTGGACAAAAAGCAGCAATCGTGGTAAAAAGAGGTATTTAGGAAGGAGACCAGATCACCCCCTCCAAAAAAAACCCCAACCCAAGCAACCCGCAACCCAAACCCAACTGCTATCGGCAGAGCACAAACAGCAGCGTGTTCGTACACCAGCATATTTCAGTTGCATCGTTGTCCAGAGACTTATGTAAAAAATTACTTGTGCATCGTGGCTGTAAATGGTATTTTTGTTGCCATGTTCCTTATGCGTGGGGGCTTTGAGTTGTGCCCTGTGCAAGCATTCGGGGCATGATTTAAACGATGAAGAGCATTCAGCGTTGTGGAGCATGTGCTGCTTGCTGTTCTGAGAAATATTTTGAGATATATTAAGAAACTGAGCCAGGGAAGTGAAGTGATTGCATCACCCTCTCCTTTTCAGTCTCGGCCTAATTCAAAATAAAGCTGTGACCTCCCAGCTCACGGCTTTATATGATGCCAGGGCAATCAAAGCATTTGGCAGTTTTAATCCTCCACTTTTTGTTGTAATAGAACCTCAGTGCATGCGTAGGTAAAGGATGTACCTTCACACAGAATTTGTACCCTTCCAGGGTTCTGTCTGCAAAGCTGTCCCCTGGCAGCACCATCACTGGAAGGTCACATAGGAGATTGCATCTGTTCATTCATCACTTGCTACCTTTGTTCTCTCTTCTTTTTACCAAGATAATTAACTTGCTTCCTTTCCTCAGCTCTCTCCATGGGCTGCCGGTTGTTGTTCAGGCTGCGGAGGGTTTGGTTTGTAGATAAGTGTTTGCGAGCCCCATGCCTGGCAGAGCACAGCACAGATTTCCCGTCCTTCTCCTCCCTGTGATGTAACTGGCTGTTAAAAAACACCACCGCCACCACCCACAATGCTGTATTTTGTACTCCTCCTTCATGGTTGCATATGCGTGGGTACTTTTGCCTGCTGGACCATGCTCCTTGGAGTGTTTTACTGTTTGAAAGAAGCCCAGCTTCAGTGGCAGAACCCAAGAAAACCGCAGCATTAGCTTTTGATGCTGTGTGTAAACTGTCCGTGCATGTAAGTGAGTAGTTTTCGTGCCACAAAGTGCTGCTCTCTGAGTGTTCTCGGGGCTTTGGGTGACACAAGAGGGGAATTTATGAACTCTTAGCAAAAGGCTAATAAAACATTTACTTACGATTTTTTTTTTTTCCTTCAGAATTCGGAGAGACTTTTCATAAAGACGGAGATGCACAGAACTTGATTTCAGTCTGCAGCCACCCTTTTGCACAGCAGGCAGCAGAAATCAGTGTTCCCTCTCAGACGTAGTCCTTTTGGGTTTCTTTAATTCATTAGACAAGCTTGTTGGCTTTGACTGCAAATATGTGTCTCTTTTTTTCCCTTTTTTTTTTTTTAAGCAGGTTGAGGTTTCTGCTGTAGAGCACAAATATGCTTAGTATGTTCTTGAATGGTTTTTGAGGCATTGAGTACGTAGAGCACATGTAGTAGTGGTGGATTAGTTAAACTATTTTCCTGGCACAATGCTGCCACTAGCAGTTTTTTAATGGTATTACACGTGTTTTTAATCAAAGGCTGCAAGCGCATTTAATGGAAAGATTTTGATGTTGTTTATTAAGCAGAAAGGGTGGAAATTGCTGTAACAACTAGGCGGATGTGAATGGGAGAGATGATAAGAACTTTCTGGTCGGGTAACCTGTGATTTAACTTGTAAATGTAAACGTTTTATGAGCAGTCCTAAAGGGTCTAGAGAACCATAGTCCAGAAAAAGCAAACGGTGCTCGCAGTTGCCTCATGCCAAAAGAATGTTAATTTCCCTTTAGGCTTCCCTCTGCTTCTGCAAATGTTTTGGAGCAGTAGAAAGAATTGTCAGCCACGGGTTTCAAAGATATACTGAAGCAGAGAGTCTGTAATAACTTGATCTAAAAATTCTGGTTTTGAGTGGTGTTTATGCTTCAGTTTCCTTCTTAGAAGGAACAAACTGGTGGCTGGATTCTCAAATGAAAATGAAGTTAAGTGAAAAAGATAGTTTTGTGTAAACTTTGCTGTTGGTTTGGTGAGGTACATGAGCAGTCGGAGCCTATAATTACTGGGATTGCAGTGCAGCATCCTATTCTTTCATGTAACAGTGTAATAAAGAACATCTACGATTATGTCTGAATCCATCTGTCTGCGGGCGGGGGAATATAGTATCTCTTGCTTACAACTGGTAAGAATGGTTGCATTGACTTATGTTGCTGTTGATATTCTTTTTTTCTGAATTATGCTGCGGTTGGGTTGGGTTTTTCCCCTCCCTTGCCCTGTATTTCGCCATAAATACTTTTTCGTAGGAATTAGCAGACTAAGATCGCATTGCACGAGGCTAAAAATTCCAGTCCTGATCCCTGCCTCTTCTTTTCTTGGGCTAGTTTTTTGGTGTGCACAGGTTGGTATTTGCTGGTCATGTACAGGGAGATAAAACCGCCTGATGATGCAGCGGGTTCTTGTTGCCTTTGTCTGGGTTCAAAGTCAATCTGTTGTTACCACATTGCCCTTGTTTCATTGTCACAGAAATATGTTTTCCTCCCTTTTGGGTCTTACCTTAGGCTTTCTTCAGTGTGAAAACAAATTTATACTTTAGAAGATTCAGATGTGGTCTGATTTTCCTTTTTAGTAATGCCTTTAGACCTTCTTTTTCAGAGTAAACGGGACCACCTCCTTATGAATGTCAAATGGTACTATCGCCAGTCTGAAGTCCCAGATTCAGTCTATCAGCATTTGGTTCAGGACAGACACAATGAGAATGGTAAGTTAGGCTCTGTAGAGTAAGGTCTTCTTTACTTGTACTCTGAATTTTCAGTTTTAACAGTCCAAAAAGCAAGAACACTTCTGCGTAGAGACACGAAGCGAGGACTGTTGATGAAACAATGTGTTAGAAGATGGATGAGAGTGTTTCTTACCTGCCCTGTTTGTACTAACTGGTGTGTGTCCTGTAACCATAGCTATAATCCAGATGCGTTTCAGGTATGGTTTAAATACTGTGCTGTATTATACTAATGCCTTAAGAGAGAATAGAAAAGAAAAATAACACAGGATTCTTTATGGGCCTCTTGGACAGCATACTAATACCTCACTGGCTGAAGACCAAGCTGTCTGAAGAAACTGTGAATGTCTTCTATTTGTAGTGATTTCTGCCATAGTGTCACGAGAACTACGTTTTTTACGTTCATGCTGCTTGCGTGTGTGAATCCTCACTGTGATTAATATTGCAGTAAGTGATGTAACTGAAGCGCTCGTAGCTGATTTCCCTCTTTTCTCTTTGCAAAAACAAGTGTGATCTTGGGTTTAATAGCAGCAGAAGAAACTTCAGTACCTATTCCAGTGTCATTTATCTCTTGCCTCTAGGGGAGACATAACATTTGCTTCTGTTCTTACCAGGGAATTTCCTTGAGGCAACTGTTAAAATTCTGAAGATACTCTAAGGTGAATTGTGATGATAAAAATTAATGCTTGAAATACGGAACACAGCAGTTTTTTGGTGCATGACAGTACAAAGTTGAGCGTACGTTCTCCTTTTTGCAGGTGTTAAGGGCATTTTGCGTGTGCTTTTAGCAAAAGCTGCACAAATCTAACATTTCTCTTACTAATTTATTTGAAACTTCTAACAATGGTATTATAGGCACAGTGTCAAAAAGTGAGCGGTTTTGATAACATGGCTGCTTTTTTATGTCACACTTCTGTGCATGTGGAGAAGTATTTTTGTGTGTTCTTCAAAGCTATTGTAAAGATGTAATGGAAAAAGTTGGCTTCCAATTTTTTAATTAGCACTGAGAATTTTCTGCATTTGAACACGAATATCAATATTTATCTCAAAGCTGAGCACTAAGCAGTTAGTACTGTCAAGATTTTGTTGAAGAATTGAGATTAAATATGCAAACAAACCAAAAGCTTGTCCTGAAAACCGGAAGTCAGTAATAAATTAATTTGCTTAGTTCCGTAGTGGGAGTGACCACTTCTAGTGGGCAGTGGGTAAGATGTGTCATCCGGTACCCCTAAAAGCTCTTTCCCTTCAGCAGTTCTCTAGATATGGCAAGGAAGAATTCACATGTAAAAATGGGTATTGCGTTATTTCCATACCTTACAGGCCATGTAAACTATCTGAATGTTTGTCATCTTAACACTGAATAGTATTAAAGAAACATCCTCAAACTTTAACCTTTAAAAAAGGCCTGCAAATGGCGATGGTAGGTGCTTTCAGACTGCAGCTAATGCGCTGGTGGTTTTTTTTTTTTTGTTTGTGTTTTTGCTTTCTGGCAGACTCTGGACGAGAGCTTGTTATTACAGACCCCGTTATCAAGAATCGAGAGCTCTTCATTTCAGATTACGTTGACACTTACCACGCTGCTGCCCTCAGGTGAGTTACAGGGGATGCGGCGCTGGGACTTGGAGCCGGATGAGAAAAACCTTCTTGAGTGAGAGATGCCTTTTCTGGTTTTGTGGGAGATCATTAGCGTACTGCTCAGCTTTCTCCTCCTCTCCTGCAGTAATTAACTTGTGTTACCTGCTCTCATTCAAAAAGGAGCTGTAACCCTGCAATCTCGTTTTCATCCCAGTTAATCAATGTTGCTCAGAAGATATTGTTTCCTATCCTTGCCAATTTAGGTTATTGCTAGTTCCCGCAGAAATACTACCCTTCCCTCCTCTGTGTTTGATTTCGCTATTAACAATAGCATCTCCCAGTAAAGTGACTGTTAGTGTGTTGCCCTGATTAAATTGCGTTAAAGGCTTTTTCTCTGAGGCACTTGTCATTGTTGCAGCTCAGCTAAGAGCTCCATTAAAAACTAGCTGTGCAGACAGGAGGTAATGGACCCCTGTGTTGTTCTCTGCGCCGTCTGCCCTTCCCTGGAGGTTGCTGCTCTCTGTTACTTGCAAAGTTCTTAACTGAAGTGGCCAACCTTTGTCTGGGCTGAGGGGATACACCATTACTTCAAAATGTTTTCAAATAGAAACAGCGAGGTGTTATTTTTCAGCAGATTTTCAACATGCCTAACGTGCATGGATATTGTCAAAATGCAAATTGAATAATCTCCCTGATAATAATACTCAGATGGTGTTTCATCAGAACCATCTGGAGACATTTTTTGTTCAGAGTCACTTCGCTGAAACCACTTACTTCAAGACAAACTGGCTGTGACTTCTGTCATAAGGGTGGGAAGAAGTCTTTGATTTACGTATTGGACTTTTCTATAAACTCAGAAAATTCCAGTGGTGTACTATAATCTCATGCAATTCCCCAGTGCCTTTTCTGAGTTACAGAAGGTCGCCTTCCACTTTTAAACCGGCACACTTAGAAACAAGCTAGCAGGAGGTTGGCTCTCTTGATGGAACCAATCTTGGAGCTCTAACTGACTGCTGAAACAGAGAGAAACTGAACTATGTGTATGGAATTTTCCCTGGGAGTATTTTAACTTCTCGTCTACATCCTTTCTGTTTTTTTCTTTAAAGAGAAGACAAAAATGGAAGGATAAAAATGGAATATATGTGCATACCAAGCAAACTTGAAAAATAACCTTCTCTTCTCTCCTTCCAAAAAAGAGTGGAGGCTGCTGAAAGACCAAAGCAATGACTTCCTCAACCTGTCTTGTGTTTTATTTGCTGCCTTTTTGTTTGAAAATACATTCCGTGGGCACCTTTCAGATCACTCTTCTTTCTCTTGTTGGTGTATGGTTTTACTGTTTTATTGTGTTCTGGCTTGTTTGTATTTCTGGTAATTCTTACAGGCTTGTAGATGGTATCTAAAGATGCTCATAATGGAGAGAATATACTTTTGCAGGATACAGATCACATTATTGCTGATTCTTTCCTAGCAAATTGTGATTAATACACGTCAGTAATTTTCAGTGTACAAGAACAACATAAGGGTAATTGCACACGATGTTCTTACAGTTTGAGAACGTAGAGTAGGCAGGATGTATTGTGATGCATGAAAGGACGGTTAATGTGAAATTCTAATTTATTAAAGTATGAGATTATTTTTCTGCCCTCTGCCAGCAAATGGCTCTGGTCACACAATGAATTGATGACAAACTGGGAAAAAACCCCAGTGATTGTATCTACCAGTCTTCTGCTCGAACTGGTGGAAGAATGTAACTAGAGGATACTTGTAGATCCCGGTGGAAGTGTGTAATAAAGTTATGTCCTTTTTACCTATATGGTAAATCTTTGTGGTAATGTGTAGTAATGTGCAGTACTACTTGTCTGAAGTGCTGGGAACAAGATGTACTGCTTTCATGAACACAGATAATACAAGCTTATCTGGAAAATGCTTATTAATGCTCAGGTGAATTAGTGAAAGGAAACAAAATCTTCTTCCCCAAAATACTTTAAAAATGTGAATATAATGTGAAATATCAAAAAAACCACTCCTCATTTTCTTCTTTCTGAATGACTAAACAGCCACTGGGGGTAAAATAAATATTAGTGAACAAGTTTGTCTTTCAGTATTACCATGAGGCATCTCAATTATGGACCTTATTAATGGTCCATTGCAACCTGGCACGACCTGTGCAAAATCCGGTGTTGCTTTGTCCTTTGCCAGAAAGGCAATTGGCTGAGAATTAAGCAAAAATAGGGACAATTCTGGAGCTGCAGCTCGCGGGATGGCCGTGTCGATTTTGTCTTGGAACAGTTGGCAACTTTAATTCATCCTTCATCCTTCTGGTGTGTGCTTTCCTCACCTGTAGTAGTTGATGTTGAGAATCGTAGAGGCCATGTTCCAAGGCGGAGTTCTCGGTGGCTGTTGGTTGGTAAGCCTTTTGTGAGGGCTTTCCAACGAAAAGGTGAGGAAGGGAAGGAAGCTTAGCATTTCGACTTTCTAGTGCGGTTTTGCAGGTATGCAGTGCTTTTAAGCCCTGGTGAGAAGACTAGGAAAACAGATCCAGTATTATTACAGGCAAAATAATTATTCTTCTCAGTTTACTGTCGGCAATAGCACTTTTCATCTAGTTTTAACCAAGATTGGCAAACCTTTTTATTTAACAGTGTTAAATAACCGCTGTAGCAGCTTATTTATAATAGCAAATATTATTCGGTAAATGCAAGAGGAAACAGATGCTATTTGGATTAATACTAGAAAGCTTGACATACAGAAAAAGTGCAAAATCTTGTGCTTTGTTTCTGGCGTGGAATCAGGTTTAGATGAAAAGCAGTGGTTCTTTGGCCCGTTTCTCTCTGCCCGCTTCTCATCCGCTGCACTGACGGACAGAAGAGGAGCAGCCCCCCAGCAGCAGCGCTCCCACAAACCCTTGGGGAAATGCAATCCAATTTGTTACAGCTCGTCCGTAAGGATAATGACTTCATCAATAAACTATATTTAAAAAAAAAAATTAACAATCTGTTGTAGAAGCAGCTAATAAATCCTCTTTTCTTTTTTCTCTCTTTTTTAAAATGTCTCTGTTTTATGTAAGAAAGTAGAAGGATGAAACGTGTGTGTGCTTGGAAATTGCATTGTTGGGATTGCTGGCTTTAGCAAGACTGCATAGCTTTGCTTTTATTTGGAGGTGTGATTAAACTAAAGTTTTATTTACCTTTCTAAATAAAAAGCTGACTTCCCAAATATGAATAGTAGAATTCTTGAAACTTCCTTACAGATGTAAGCATAATAGGGCTGTAAAACCTTTAAGAAAGACATTTTCAGGATTGTATTTCTAAGGTAGGTATTGTTCGTTAGTCTGATTAAATTTGGGCTCCTCAGGACTATGTGCTGGTTGAATGAGAATTAAAGAATGTTTATAGAACACCATCTGAGACATTGTAGCTGAATTTCCTTCTTTTTCCACCATGGGAAGAATCTGCAGGGTTATTTATTACAATAGGCTTATATTTACAAAGTTTTAGACATTTATGAGAACACAAGGATGTCTGTGGCTTGTACGCAGATTGCGGTGGCGCTTAATTAAAGTAGCAGTTACTCAAGATGGAATTCTAATACCATTTTCCCTCTTTCTTTCCAGAGGGAAGTGTAATATCTCCCATTTCTCTGACATCTTTGCTGCTAGAGAGTTTAAAGCCCGAGTGGATTCATTTTTCTACATACTGGGCTATAATCCAGAGACAAGGTAAGTGAAATGACTTTTAAAGACAAGCTTTACCACTGCTCTGAGCCTGAAGGAGTAGGAAAACTCCTTCGAAACAGGTTTATAGAACTGTGAAATTTTTTTAAAGGGTGCAAACGCTAGCAGGAATCCTTAGCGATCTCATTGGCTTAAGTGCACACCCCTGAAAATACTTTTAAAAATACATTCACGTCTTCTAGTAAGCAATGTTGAAACTTACATACTTTTAAGAAATCAAATTGGAAGTTTTTAAGTGTGGAAATTCATGCTGGCAAGCGTAAAGACTCATACAGGGTCCCACGTCAACAATTCCTAGTCTATGCTTTGCTGGCGTGGAGCGAGTTAGAGGTACGAAAATAACTTTTTTTTTTTTTTTGGAAATGAAGACGTATTTGAAGAAGCTCTGTTCAGCATGCGCTTTCGTTTTCACAGTTCTTTCTGTCTGCCTGGGAGTTGTCCAACCAGTGTTTATCAGCTGTGTATCAGAGCTGATACTAGACCGTACCTTCATTATTTTTCAGGTCCAAACCTAACTTTTAGATTTTCATTTATGTAGTTTTGTGAACACGGAGAATGCCTTACAAATACCAGCTTTACAGAGTTTGTTGTCTAGGGGCGTATTGCCATGAGCACTTGCGTAAAAGATTAATAATGTGTGACGGCTCAGCGCGGTCTGTGCTGGCTGAAAGTCGTATTGTTTCTTTCAGCGCGGAAAACATAATTAGCTTGTGGGCCTTGATTTCTAGAGATACTGTTGAGAAAAGTTTTATTTTAGGATGGGGATTTGATAGGCATATAAGTAATAAATATTTGAATTGTTACATTGTAGATTTACCACTTTTAATGCAGATATGAATCTTTATGCTTCAGGGCGTAGCCAACCACTAACTGCTTGCAGTTAGGATGAAACTCCCTGTGTGGGCATATTATTGTGGAATTGCCTGTTTATGAGGCTTCTTGTACCTTACTCTGAAGAGTCTTAAACTGCCTATGTGTCTGAGAGAGGGTATGGGACGTGGTAAATTTCCTCGATCCGGTCAGTTTAGGTTCATAGCAGGTGTTGTCGGTGTAAGTCCCTCGGAGGCAATTGTGCTAGTGTGTGCTGCTGAGCTCTGGGCATGAAATCCTATAATATTTTAAAATAGAGTATGTTAAAATGCTTTTGTAGCAAAATTTGTGGGGTTTTTTTTTGGAGCAGTCCAACAAGGTGAGGCATTTATGAAGTTTGCCATGATACACCTCTCTGACATTCAGCCCTGTGCTTGACCCCTGTATTTAACTTTTCCTCAATGCATTTTAGTTTTGGGGGTGTGGATGGTAAGTGACCTATTTGTATTAGTGTTCAAGTTCTGCGTTTAATGGATGATTTCTCTTTATAAAATGTCGTTTATGTAAGTTGTCAGTGCAGTTCTAAACCCACTTTCTGTGTAGAAGTAGCTGTTAATTCTTCCAGCTATTAGAAAATAACTGAGCCTGAAAAGATGGATGAAATGACAAAGCATAGCACTTAGCGATCAGCTAATTACTCAGGCTAGCCGGCTCTCCGAATGTAGGCTTTTCTTCAGTTGGTTGCAGCCAGGGTTTTTTTAATTCTAGCTCTTCGAGTCCATATTTTGTCTTGGAATGGGGGGAGGTTTAGAAAAAGGTCCAGAGTCTAGGTTGCTTGATTATTTTTGACCTGTTTGCTATTGCTTTACAATCCATGCTTCTTTGGATACCTAATTCTAGATATATTTTGGGTTTGGAAGTAAAAGCATTGTATGTAGCACACGTTCCAGGATGACCTGTTGGTGATTTGTCTATAAAAACAAAACTTTGTCTTGAACTTGATCTGCTTTTCTAATGCAGTGTTTTGTTTCATATGGAAAGGATGGAAGATGTTCATGGTAGCTTGAAGTAATAATATGTTGTAGATGAGGTTCTGAATACTGCGGTGTGATCCCCTCAAGTGACTTGAAGTGTGCGATAGGATACATTCTTAGACCAAACAAGCTCGAGCTGTGGATTGCATCTACAAAGATATATTTCTGTTTGAGATATCTTATTTTGTGTTCAGCATAAGCTGCTCGTATACTTTTCCAGGACTCTTGAATGCAGCTCAGTGTGTTGGGAATCTGACTATTTTTTATGCTTTTTTTTTTGTTGTTCTATTTGCAAAAAAAACCACAAAAATCCCAGACCCCCCAAAGCCATCCAAAACACTGGTGTGGTGGATGTGTACTAAGAGGCCCTTCTGTTCTTGGAGCGCACAGTGCTAAAGGGAAGTGCGTCTTGTCCTTTCTTTTCTGCTGTAAAGCTTGCTGGCTATAGGTTCAGCTTGGAAAATATCAACCACGGTCCTGTTGTTGATCATTCTGTAGTATGGAAGTGGTAAACCTGTGTGGTTTGAGATAACTTTTTTTTTTCCCCAACGTGTATCAAGTTGTTGATTTTTTTTTTCCTAGAGTTTGGTAAAAGATTACCTCCTATGTTTCAGTAACTCTTACATCAGTGAGAAAAATCTGATTGTGGAATAAAGCCCTAAACTAATCTTAAAGCTAGAGGCTGGGTGTTATCACCTTGAATAGGGTGTTGATCAAGCTTGTAAGCAGACATGAAATATATTCCTGGCTCTCAAGAGCATGGAATACGTTCGCTAAACTTGTATAGCCAGCTGAGAAAGAAAATTCATTTTATGCTAAGTACTCTAAAATAATGAATTTCATGTCTCTTCAGAGAAGTGACTGCTCTAATGCTGACTAATTCCACTAGGGCAGAATTCTGCTCAAGCTTTTGGCTTCCCCAGATGGCTGGATAAGACGAGTGCTTTACCAAAGAAGAAACGTTAGGTGAATTGTATATGCCCTGGAATTGGTTTAGAAGCATTACAAAGTGTATAGAACAGCAGTCAAATGGCTTTAATGGAAAGGAAAACCAGACCTGAGGTACCCCTTCGGAAAATCGGTAACTACTCCAGCTTGAGTTAAGCTGTTGTTCTTGGCATTTGAGTCAGAAATTGCCTCTGTTTATAAGAAATATCAGCCAGGCTCGGGGATGCTGTTGAATGTGCCTGAGCTCAGGCAGCTGATCTTCACTAGCTCACGTCTTACTACTCCTCTACTACACCTCTGGTTCTTAACCCAGCTGTAGGGTAGTGCCAGATGTAGCTGAGTCTGGCCAGAACTTCTCCTGGCCCTTCCTTTTGTTACCCTGCCATCCTGTGTGAACCTACGAAACAAGCTGGAACCCTCTTGCCCAAGGATGCAGCCATCCCCAATGTCGCCATGGGTGTTGGCCTGCTGTTGTAGCATACTGGCATGTACCAGGCAGTCAGTTCTTTCACCTCAGGAGTAAATAAACACATTGTGAGGCTTTGTCTGACACTGATATCTGTAAATATGCATAGATTTAAATGCTCCTGAATTTTTACTTGGAACTTAGAAATAATCAGATATTATTCTACAGTTTTCATGGCCACGAATCTAAATTACTTCTCCACAATGTTATTTTGCATTGTAGGACAAAATAAGACCAAGCATTCAAGGCACGGGGGAATTTCTGAATAGATGTTTTGGGAAGACCAGGATCTTATCTGTGGTTTTATTCCACAACATTTGCTTTTTCTTTGTTTTGCCTCGTTTTCTTCTAGAGTGTTCTTGTTGTGTGGTGGTGTGAGCTAAATGAGTATTGTTGTGTCTCCGAGAGGAGTGTTCCCAAGGGTGAAATAGAAGGTGACTCGCTCTTTTTTTCTTGTTCTTCATGGCTTCCTATTTTCTGTTGAAAGTCTGAATCAAGAGCCTCTTTTTTCTTTTTTTTTTTTTTTAATTTTTCCTTCTTTTCTGTGGAAAGTATAGTGGGTGGAGTACAAGTTTCAGTTCTAGAAACAGGTAAGAGTGTATATTCTTACAATAAGCCAGTGCGCCGTTGTGTGTAAATAGGGTTTTCAAAGCTTCATCTTAGTATTCTAGTCTGTAGTCTGGGGAAATTTGGTCAGTTGTGTTACAACAGGTGTGAGCTGATAGAATGTTATGGTGGGGTTGTCTTTTTTCTTTTTTTTAAAAGCACTTTATAAAACTTCATTGTTTTTCTGAAAGTTTTGAATACAAAGCCTAGTATAGCTTAGTATTTAAAAAAAAAAAACAAACTTAGGAACTTTTATCATAGTTGTGTTTGGGATTTTTTTGTTTGAATGGGCATGAGCCAAGCCCCTTTATTCTGTATTTTAGGGAACGGCTCCTTCAGGTTATGAGTGAGCTTTGGTAGCATCAGGTAGTTTCAGTAGGGCCGTGGTAGCTGAATTGTTCAAGCTACTGAATGTTTGAATTCTTATTGCAGGTTCATTGAAGGAGCCAGACTGTGTTGGTGAAGGTTCCCAAGAAGGGGGTGGGAGGTAACATAATATGGGCAACAAGAAAGCTGCAGCCACTTACGTTCACATAACATTTTCTCACTGGATTATTGTAAAAGAGACAAAATTTCAGATTGTTTTGTGGCCTGATTGGTTTTGCTTAATCTGTTTCTGTCTCTTTAAAATCCCAAATTTGAGAAACTTTTTATCCTTCTCTAGCCTCGCAGTAAATTCAGGCATCTCAGGTGCTGTAAAATGGAGGCAGGTACGCTAATGAAAGTGTTTTATGCTCTAGGGGGAAGGGGTATTACCGTCGTATAAATGGGTAGCTAGGAATTTTTTTGAAAACTACATTAATAAACAAGAACGCCAAAAATCAAGGATGCTGAAGGAAGTTCAGGCAGTGAAGTCTGGCCCCTCTTGGGTTCACCTTGTGTTGGCACGTGCTTGTAAATGACAGTGGCATTGTTGCTGAGAATTCATATTCTTAAAATGTTCAGGTAGAATAAAAGTATTTATGTGAATCAGCTTGCTGCTTTGTTTCCTGATGTAATTTGTGTATTAAAGTTGAAGCATCTGTGAAAGCCTTTTAATCGATGTGGTTTTTTTTTAAAAGCAAGCTAAGGAAAATAAGCTTTTTAGAAGCCTTTTTTTTTTTTTTTT
>VXBH01006831.1:96122-134643 GCA_013400035.1 Rynchops niger | reverse complement strand
TTTTTTTTTTTTTTAAATCGATGCATGTTTCCCTCGGAGAAGATAGAAGGGGTTGCCGGCACGCCGATCCCCGGCGCTGGCGTGGCCATGGCTGCGCGGTGGCGCGTTGGCTGTGTGGGATCCCCCAGCGAAGGCCCCACGTCCCTGCACAGGGGCTGGGTACCGGATCCGCGGCGGCGGGGCTGGATGGTGATCGCGCCGAGCGAGGAGAGACGCGCGGGCTGAGGGAGGGTCACAGCACATGCTCAGTCCTCCCAGTCCGAGGGCGAAGTTTCTGCGTTCTGCGTGCAGGCTTAGGTCATAGCACAAGCTCAGTGAAAGCTCTCTGAGGTCTCTCAGACTGCATGTGCCTCCATTTTGAGTTGGTAGAGTGGAAAAGGCAGAGTTTTAGCTGTTAAGTAGAGGGTTCAGGAATACATCTAAACCCACAAGAGCCTGTCATAGTCATGGATGATCCATTCAGCCCCTGCAGGTAGGCTGCATCACTCTGGCCTCCCCTAAACAATGATGATTTTTGCTGTTATTTGTGACTTCTGAAATGTTTATGAAATCATTTCATTACTATTGCATGTTCCTCAGAACCTTGTAATCACATCAGCCTTGCCGTGCAGCTGCATGAGGGCACTGAGCAGGCGATCTGCTGCCTGAGGGGTGCATGGAGCAAAACCTAGAAGCTGTGTGGGCTTATATTATTTTTTTATTTTTTTTTTCCTCCCCTCGTGGTGCAGTTTTAATTTCAGTTGTGCTGTCTGCATGCCAACCTTCTGGCAGGTCCGTGGGGAGCTGCAGAGGCACTCGGCAGGGTGCAGGGCTACCGAAGTGGCTATTAGGAAATGTTTGGGCCTGCAACAGACTGTTTAGATGATGTTACAGGAGGGTTGTGGGTCAGCAGGTGGCCCTGAGGATGGGTGGTTCTCCTTTTGATGGAGGGGCAGTGATCCTGCTGGTAATTCCTTAAGTATTAAGGAAAAAAAAAATAGTAGCCAGCGTGGTTCTGCTTATTTCAGTCACAAATAACACGTATGCATCTAAAATGCAACAATATTGTCTTATGCATTGAGAAGCTTGTCACACGGCAGCTGTGTAAGCAGCACCCACATAGGTTTTATCAGGCTAGTGAAACATTTAAATTTTTTAGACTGCTCTGAATAAAATAGAGGACTTGGGCTTGACAGGTTTTGTATGGTTGGGACTGGCTTTGAGGCCCTTGTGGGACAGCCGTCAGTGGCTTATGGCCGCTAAGTATAAGCAGGTTTGAGAGGACTTGAGTGTGTTGAATGGGAGTAAACTTGATTCTGCCGCGTGTCCTCATTCCCAGTGCTGTCTGAACCAGTGCGGAACTGGGCGCTGCTCTGCTGTGGCCCTCTGCTAGCCCACTGGCTTGCAGGCCCGACCTCGGTGCCATGGGGTCTGGTGCTGAGGGGAAGTCCCTTAATCAGGGCAACTTGTTTGCGAGTTAGTGGAGTGTACTGGGTTTGGAGGTGACAGGATGGCTTGTGCTGCTCATGGTGACATCTCTGGAACTTCGTAGCGGGAGGTTGACTTCTAGCCTTGCACACGTAGCCACGCACCGGCGCAGTCTGCGTTGCTGGGGCTGCCTGCCTTCTCCTGTCAGAAGCTGAGGGGCGAATGATGAACGAGTCTGCATAATTTTGTCCATGTTAGTGCCATGTCCGTACCTGTTTGCTATCAGAGGTGTCATTCCTTTTTCCATTTCCTTTTATACCTATAGAGCATAAAAATCCAGAACACCTATTTAGTGCGGGTCACTGATCGCTTTTGCCAATGGCTGAAGCAAAGTCGTGCTCGTGATTAGAGAGACAATTCCCTTGAACTTCAGACTGGCTGAATCACCTCGGAGTTGAAAGGGTTCTCCCTGTAGGCCTAGGCTTCAGAAACATTCTTATTCCTATTAAAGGAGCTACCTGACTATGTACAGGAATATGGCACTGCTCTGCAGGAATACAGGGATATGACACCTGTGTCCCTAACGTTTGTTTTAAAATCTTATAAGCAGAAGAGAATGCATGGAGGGATGGGGAGGGTACAAAGCAGTCTGTTTAGTGCTGTTTTTCAATGGTAGCTTGTGTGTGCATTTAAAAAAGATTTGAAAGACATGCCACTTCTAAATTCAAAATGAAAATTTGGTCTGGTTTATTTTTAAAAAAATGTAAGGTTAATTTACAGGGGCACAGGTGGAAAAAATGGAAACACCTCCAGGTTGTAACAAAACAAAATCTGACTGTCAAACAAAATATGACATTTGGCAAAACAAATACTGCTGCAGTAATATGCCAAATAAGGCATTCTTCGCTTAATCACTTCCACATGAGGACTTGTGGATGTGGTGTTGGTTGTGTTGCCTCCCAGACCACCCCTCCTTGCAGGATGCCTCTGGTGTCCATGCTGTGCTCGTGTAGAATCAGTTGGTTCCCGCTCCTAGCAAATGTGTAGAGATTTTTATTCCCTGTGGCAGAACTCTTCTCACAGCAGACCGTCGGCATTTTTGGAGATCTCAATTTTTCCTTTCCACATGCTTCAACACACGTCTTCCACCTGTATTGCCAGCTGTGGGGTTCGTCAGCCAGTTTATAATGAAAGTAGTTCCTTAGGTTTGTGCATAGGTGTATAAGACTGTTGCACTTTGGTTTAAAAAAAACACCTCCACAAATAGAAACCCAACTCCTCCCCCTAAAAAACCACCAACAAATCACACACACAGAAAAAAAAAAAATCAAGAACACCTATTCAGTGCTGGTCTCTGGTCACTTTTGCCAAAAATCCACCCCACCCCTCCAGAAAAAAGACACACACACGCAAAAGCGCCTGGTAGTAGTAGAAGGCAGGCTGTCTGCTGTACGTTATCTGTGGTACTGGCAGAATATTTGGTGTGCTGGAAAGAGCCTCTCCCCTTGCTCAGCCTGTGGAGTGGGCTCATGCCGTTACTGCTGATGGGGAAGTTTTAAGCTGGCTGGATGCCCAGAAGATTCTCCCCAGTTCAGACTGGTTGAGGGGCGGCCTGGGGGGTTGCAGTTCCACTCCCACCAACTGTTTGAAGTTACAAATATATTATGGGAAGTGCTTTTATTTTGTCCTTTGGATGAATAGTGGCCAAGTACTTGATAGTCTTACTTCCCTTTGTTATGGCTTCATTTTAGCTTTTTTCAAGACTTAAACCAGTCCTTCCAATTCTTTAGGCTTAAATTGTTTTAATTGGAGCTTTTTTACATCCAAGTGTATGACTGAACTAGGGGTATCTTCAGGCTTATTTTCTTGCTGCTCACCTTTAACATTTGCTGTTGCTTCTCCATGGATCTGCACTTCAACAAAGGTGGAGACTTGTGTTGTCAAGCAAGCTAAGAGACTGCGTGGTAGGTCATTATGTCTAACCTTGACGAAGCTTTATGGAAAAAATTACCGGCTAGGTTGCCGCCTGGTTCCGCTGTCCTGCATATAAACTGGTTGTGCTGAAGAAATGGTGCCGATGTGGTATATAGTCTGTTTTAATAGTGAATATTTGCTCTGAGAAGTGCAAAGGTACTGCCTGGCCATTTTAGAAACTGTACAAGATAAACATTTAAAGCAACATAATTCCATGTTGAATTCATTTACGTGTTTACATATCAGTTTAAATGTTGCTTGCAAATAAGTAACATTCTGTTTCTATTAAGATCACATGTAGATCAGATAAAAACTTCTTACCATGCAGAGGTTTCCACTAATTCTTTTTCTCTTTTTTTGTATTTGTGATCAAAATACTGGTGTCTTCCTTATTTGAAGATAAACAAATATTGGAAAATAAGGATTAGAGTGGTGATCAATGTAATCTTCAAGCAAAATATTACCCACAAAGGTAGTTCCTAGGTGCAGAGAATGCTTGTTTCCTAGCAGTAACTTGTGGGTCAGAGTGGCTGTGTTCTGATCACTTCCATCCTGCCTTTTGAGTAGGGGACAATACTTGTAAAGACTGTGTAGTCTTTTTTTTTTTTTTTTCCCCTCATATATAAACCTGATGAAAAATAACATTATCTTGAAAAAGCTTCTCCTGTGTGACTCAAAGTTCTGCAAGTACTTCCTTCTCCAAACAGCAGCATGGGTGCGGAACACCGAGTCCTCCGCTTCCTTAAAGTTCAGACTCTGCAAGCAGTCAGCAGGTTTGAGCTTGTACTGGAGATACAAACGTTAGTGCGTGTTTATTCATTCCTGCTTTAGATTGAGCAATCACTAAAAACGTTCCCTTATAAGTTCATTTGCCTGATCTATGGGTTTGGGGTTTTTTTTTTCCCCCCACTCAGAACAGAAAATTGGCTTGTGCTTTTTTTTTATTTATTTATTATAACACACAGTTACAACAGCTTTTAAACAAAACTTAAACTTACTAGAGGCTGGCCATTAGCAAGAATATTTTCTGAGCATTAAGATACTTTTAGAAAAGGGATTTTAAAAATCTAGCTTGGAGGTTTAAGGCACAAATGCAAGCTGGAGATGTGAAATAGGGTAACTTGAAGTAAAACTTTTAATGTAGAAAATAACCATTGGAAAAAGCTAAGAAGCCATTGTTTAATCTGTGAATTGATATCAATCCCCATGTAATGAAAACAAAACAATGTGACCAACTCTCTGTCTTAAGCAAGAATTGCTGTTTGTTTAGAAGCAGGGGGAGCCAATTCTGTTATTCTTAGGCACCTAACTCACAGGTTGGTGGTGGGGCTTGTTGGTTAGAGGTTGAATGTCCTGAACCTGATTGTTCCTCTTGTATTTTGAACCATGTCGAAGGTAACATGCGTGAGAATGGTTTTGCTGGGTGAAGTTGGGGATCTGTTTGGCTCAGTGTCCTGACTTCCAGCAGCGACCGTAAGCAGATGCTGGAAGAAAGTAAGAACAAGAGCAGTGATGTATGACAGAGGCTTGTTGTGTCCGTGGGCAGTCTATTTTGCATGACTGTGGTGAAATCTTATGACTTCTTCATTGCTGCAGAAAAGCAAATGTATGTAAAGCTGCTCTTTTATAGTTAAGTCTTTGCAGACAGAGCCTGCAGAAGCATCGGATGAGGGAGGAGCGTGGCAAGGGAGGTTCTGAATTTCGTTTTATGGATTCATGGAATAAAACAAAACAGAATGTCCTAGCAAATGAATCTCTCGAATGTAATGCCAGTTCCTTTCAGGCCTCGATAAACTATTTTTTAACCAGCTGAACTTGGAGTGGAGTAATTTTGTTCTCTCCAGTTTTGTCACTCTGGAGATGGAACAAAATGATCCTTGCCAGATGTTTTTAGAACTGCTGGTAAAGAGGATTTTTTTCATCTTGGGTATTGGACCATTTGCATAAAAGGATTTTTAAAAAACATTTTCTTGAGACTTTCACTTTACTAACTATTTCAGATTTATATTAATTTTGCAGAAATCACAAAGATCTAGGAATTGCCTTACTGTATCACACTTTCAATTTATGTAACTGATTATCTTGCCAATAATAGTGACTGTTTGGCTACATCAGTGTTGAAGTGTATGATTGCGATTTATAATCTGTTCTGCCTATAATATATATATCTAACGTGGTTTTGGATTTATTTAGTAAGCCATCGATTCTCTTACCAGGCTTTTAAATAAACCCAAATCTCATAAGATTAATTGTTTAGTGCTCTGGCTTGTTATTGCATCTTAAAAACAAGAAACCAACCCCCCCAAGCCCCTGCCTGTCTTAGCTTTAAGCTGTGTCTGTCCTCTTTTAATTTTTTGTCACATAAATATAATGACCTCTTCCAGCTGTTTTTGCACACTTCCTTAGCTACCGGCCTGTCCCTGCGCCGTGGTGGCTGAATGCCCGGGAATCGCTGCTCTAGTATATCTTCTGCTTGGCTCCAGAGAGCCCTGTCCCTTCCCGCAGCCTGGATTCCGGGATGGCGAGAGCTTCTTATGTCGTGCTTAGATGTCTAGTGCATGTAGTGCTTCTAGTTTAATTGGTGAAACTTCTTTTGCATTGTTAACTTTGCTTTAGTGCTGGGCATGTGTTGCAGTAGGCAGTGGTTTTTAGCAAGTTGGTTTTGAAAACCCTTCTTGGAGAGCTCCGAAGAGAATCAGAAAGGCCGTTTGAGAGGTCGTCTGTGGCTGAGTGTTTTGGCTGGTATAAAAACCTTTTTCTGTTAAAGTAATCCTCTAATTTAATTACAGATCACCTCGATATACAGAATCAGGAATGATTATGCCAAGAGTGGTTAAACGGGTAGCACAAAATGTTCTCCTATATGTGACATTTGGGTTGTGGTGTTTTGTTTGGCTGTTTGTTTTGTTTTGTTTTTTTAAACTTAATAGTACCATTAAGTTATTTTCATGCCTTCTGAGGTATTTCTGGCTAGTAGCAGGTGTTTCAGAAAGCCAGTGGAAGTGCAGTGTGTGGTGGAGAGCATTGAGTGTGTGGTGACCGTAGCAGAATGAAATTAAACCATGTCTGTTGCTGGGTGAAATGAGCGGATGAAGAACAGTCGGGTCAGTGTGGTACTGCAGTGGTACCACCCCCTTATCCCTGTCTCAAGGATGTAAGTCAGGATAAAACATGGGCAATTACTGCATAGCATGTTTCTTGTTGAACTGTGGGTAGTAAAAAGGAAAACATGAAAGAAGCAGTATTGCAGCTTCTGAGATTCCACCTTGTACATGTGATCCTTGACCCCAAAGGTCCACCTTAGGTGTGCAGCCTCTGTGGTTTCTTTCAGAAGCCTGGCTTCCTCGCAGAGATCTGCACTCAATGTGCCGGGAAAAGAACTGCCTTGGATTCACGTCAAGGACAGGACAGTACAGAGAAGCGCTACGCAGAAATCTGCAAATGCCTTTTGCCATCGCCTCCAAACTCTGGAGACTTCTGCTCCAGGTTTCCAGCCCTCAATCCCGTTCAGTTCCAGCTATACCGTAACAGCGTTGGTGTTGGGAGTCCGGAACCCGAGTTATCCTCCCTCACAGCTGAGCTGGTGTACTTCATTGCAGCTCAGATGTCTTGTGGCCATGTTTCAGTCCCTGATGACATTGCACTGCCGTATTTTCATGGACAAAGGCTGACGATTGTGCCAGCTTTTGTGTGAATGGTGAGAGTCTGGTGGATAGTATTGACGAGGATGTAGATGACAGAGAGAGGGTTAAACTTGTTTGTCTATGGGAAATCGTGCAGGAGCCGTTGTTGCCAGCCTTCCTTCCTCTCTTTCCTTCTTTCTAAAGCTGATAAATCACAGCTCCTCGCCACCCTGGGCTGTCTCCTTTTCCTTTCCCATCCTCGCCTCTGAACCGTTTTCTCTCTGCGACGCTGCTTTTGGCCTTGAATCTCCAGCCTCCCCTGTTGCTTTAGAATTGAAAGGACAAAGCTTTATTGAACTGAACATCCCCTCTCTTCTCTCGGAACTGTTTGGAACAAGCCTCTCTCGGATTAGAGTGGGCTTGTTTTGCCCTGCTCTGCTACACAAGCTTCTTGCCTTTTTGATATTCAGTCGCAGGCTTCCATCTCCTTTCTGACCAGCCCCTGTTTACTTTGCAGAATACAACGTTGTCATGGCAACAGGTTACTTTTCAAAGGGAACATCTTGTCATTATATTTAATCCACTGCAGCTGAAGAGGACTGAAATATTAAGTTGTTGTTGCTATGGATACTGCTTTGTTACATCAGTTTCTTTTGTGTCAGATTTCATATACAGTGTTGGGTCCTCTTTTTTCTTTCCCATAGAATAAACACGGAGTGCTGTTCCATTATTATTGTAATTGCTCTCCACCAATATAATTTAGCTTAAAAACCTACGGTGCATTTTCGTTCCCGTAGCAAGAATTTTCTTTCCATTTGCAAACCTGTTCCTGGGGCCGTGGAAACAGTAAAAATTATTTAACAGCTTGTGTGCCCTTGCAGAGCCATCAGCTTTGTGCCCTTTTAAAGAAGCGTGGTGTGTTGCGATCTGAACGCGCTGCAGCGCAGCAGCTGAATTCCGCCCGGCCCTTACCTTGTGGGCCAGGGGAGGGGGCGCCTTTGGGGGGCGAATACAATCGGGGAGTGGCAAATGAGTGATGAAAAGGCTGTCAGAAATATTTATCTCGACGCTTCATTTTCACATGAGGAATCATGGTTGGATAGCCCCAATGCGTTTCGCCAGCTAACTCCACTTTTTTAGGAGCATAAATCCCGTACAGAACTTTGCTTTCATCTTTGCAATTACTGATGGGATGCTCCAGCATCCTATAATCAGTCTTGATTCTTTATTTATCATATTTGGTGTGATGTAACTGAAGAAATTGAGAGTTGGGGAATATTTGGACTGCTGGTTTTTTTTCCTATCTAAATGGAAAATAACTTAATTATCTGTTTAAGTACACAAGCTACTTTTACGGCCTTTGGCTGGTATGAGGTATTGTAGCTGGCACAAAGTGCGTAGCCTTGTTTTAAGTTTAACTTGCACTGATTAGTGGAGATGTGCATGGCTTTAAAATGAATTCTGGCACTAAAAGAGCATCAGCATTTTCTGCGATCTGTTTCCCCTTCATTCCTCACAGGGAAAAAGTCTGACATCTTGTAGCTGAAAAAAAATGTACCCTGGTATTTAATTTATAACTTTGTTGTAAATCTAAAATTGATTTTCTAGTTCAGTCATTTGTTTGCATAACCTGAAAACAAGAGAACAATGTTGGATCATGTCTTGCAAAAATATGCATTGGAGAAAGACATTTTGACATGTTCTTGTCCTTGCAGGAGACTTTTGGCAGACGTTTTAGAGCAGATCCACTTGCCAGGGAGGTAGTGTTGTGTAGACACTGAGACATAAGATGGAGTATTCCAAACCCCGTGTTTATTCCTGTCTGGGGGGTTCTCCTGTTGGTTCCCTTGGATAAGGGACACTCAGACCCACTCCTGTAGATTCCCCACTCGTGCACCCGTGAATAACACTTCAGAATGGTCAGCAAGGAGAAGTTTAACTTAATACACCTGTGCGACATACTTTGAAGTTTTTAGGTGAAAATGTTCATACAGATAAGCAAACGATCATGTAAAAAAGCCCTCCAGTAACCTTTTTAACTTCAAATGGTATTTAATAGTTTGGACTATCCATTGGTAGTCTCACTCAGGGCTAGCAGTTTGCGGTTGTGATCTTAGTTTTTAAAGTTTAGAGGAAACTGTTTCTCAGCTGTTGCTTATGATCCCTGTGAACACAGCAGGGTGAATAAGAAATCCTGCAGCGTGGCAGCTTACTTGTAAAATGATGTCATTCTTCCCTGTACCAGCAAATTGCAAGGTGAATTCAAGTTTGCTGTTTCCAGATTAAAGATGGTCATCTGTTCAGTTTACCCATGTGCTCTTCCTTGCTAGTGTGTTGACACTCACTTCAATGGCTTGCAGTTATTGAAGTGTTAAAAGTCAAAAGTTTGTCTCATAACAGCTCTGAATTTTGTCATCTCTTTAAATAACGATTTATAGGAAAAGAACAACGTTCATTTTAGGGATATTGAATTTCCTTGGATTTGGTTGTGTTCTTTAATGATATTTTACAGGAGGTTTGGAGTGTCATTTAAGTTTTCAGACCGCAGCTGCCTCAGTATCACAAATACCAGCCTTCAGGTGCAAGAGCCTTTACAGACCGTAGGGATCTGGCTCTTGACAAGAGCTGGATGTGTGAGATCACAGCGGAAGGGTCCCACAGATTCAACTGCAGTCCTCGAGAAATCAATATTTCCAGTAAATAGTTTTGTTTGTGTGTCTTCTTATTGCTTATATTGTAATATATTTAATAAAGAAGGGTCAAAGGGCACTCTTCAATGATAAAGTTTTATTTACTGTGTTAGTCTGTTCAAAAGTTAAGAAGAAGAATAAATTCTGTCCTGTCATATGTGTTATTCTGCTTTATATTGGCATACTTTTACTTTGTATTGTTGCCGGGGCAATTCTACCTGAAAACATGAAACATGAGCCCTTGAGAGTGTAATTCTCACTTACACGGTGGACAGTTCATTTGGAACCTGAAGTTCTCTATATAAATATCTTTCCAAAAGAGTGGAAAAACATAAAGGCCCAAGTGTATTATGTAGAAGGGAATCCCGTTTCGGATTAATGGAGTTAAATTCACTTCTACAAATGTTACAAGGCATGTTTTCATTGCTTTTTAGATTTTCCATGTTTCTGTGTCATGTTATCCGGTGTGACTTTTAGCAAATGAATTAACAGTAGCAAAAATAACTTCTTAAAATGAGAGCTAGATAATCTTGCATGTGAGATCCGAAGTAACTTGAATGGTTTTCCATGAGCTCTGCCTGGAAAAAGAGGAATTAGTTTTGCCATTTCTGTTAATACAAGGCTCTGTTCTTCAAAGATTAATACCCCAAATATTTTAATTTAAGATATTTTCTCTTTCAAAAAGAAAGTGACCACGAAGATGTTTGAGGGACGTGGTATTTCCTGTGTAGTAACCTGTAGCATAGTGCTTAGCATATTGTCTGCATTGTTTTAGGTTTGCTGTTGAAATAAGCAGTTGAAGGAACACAGTAACAAAGTCAGATGCTTGTTGGAAGGTGATTCTTTGCAGAGCAGGCTTTTGAGTTGGCTGGTGAAAGCATGGCGCGGTCAGAGCTGGAGGGACTTTTAAGGGATCTTGATTACCAGTCGGTGCTGCTGCTTTGGTGCCGCTGTGGGGACAGATCGCACTGATCCTCTTCTTGACTTCAGCTGCTTGACCAAAAGTTCCAGACTTGCCCTGTTGAGTTTTGCCGTTTGCAGCGTAGCCTGTAATACACCTGTGTATATCCTTAGTTGTTTTCTTAATAATGTATTATTTTTGCTTCTCTTCCATTTGCATTGGAAATGCAATGACAAAAAATACAGAATATGATGCTAAATGTCCTTAATTGTAATTCTTTCTTATTGTTGTTTTTTTTTCTTTGCCGATTAGGAGGCTAAACAGTACCCAAGGTGAAATCAGAGTTGGACCCAGCCATCAGGTAAGGGATTTTGTTCGTATTCTAATATCCAGAGGGCACGCTTTTGCCACTTGATCTGTTCAGAGGACACTTATTTAAAATTGTGTGCGTTCAAATACAGCGAGTCTTTTAGACCCATCGTGAGTTCTTTAGAATTCCTTAGCTCAGTTAATGAGGTTTTCTTATGTCAAGTGTTGATATGTTAATGATTATTACTAGCAGAAGTGCTATTGGGTTAATTCTAGAATAAGATTGAAGGAATATGAGTAATTACGGGAAATGAGGGGAAAAATCTTAGCTACTATTGGGCATGTTCTGGAGTTAAAAATTAAAGCATTCTCAGCTGGCTTTCACCAAGCAACGCTTTTAATAAGCTATAAAAAATTAATTTGGTATTTTCCAGTTATAGTCTAAGTAGATCTTTTAATTTACATAGTAAAATTGTCAAGTTGATAGTATGCTGCCTATAACAGTCCTTTTTGTGAATCTATATTTAAACAAAATGGAGTTCTGTTACAAGTGGTTAAAAAAAACCACATCAGCTTTCCAAGATCAACATTACAAAATTAGAAGGATGGAGGAACTTCAAACCTGACAAAGGTGTCTTTCCTGTACCAGAGATACACATATATTTATGTATATATTCAATTTTTAACACAGGTACAGTGCTTTTAAGCATGTCTGTTAATGTGGCTGTCATCAATGCAGAATTCGCTGTAATCCTGCTCCCCCTTTTATGTTCGTCTCCGAGCGTGCTCTCTCTCGTGTCATGTCTGGGGCTTTGCATTTCCTCGTTGTCTCGTGTTTACCCTTAAAGTCTGCACATCTTTTCCCAGTTTTGTATGTTAAATGAGTTTGGGCAACTGGTACTTGAGCACAGAAGTCGGGGCTGGAGAGGGGGGGGATTTGTCTATATCGTAATTCAACAGTCATCTTAAAAATAAAATTAGTTGTTTCTAATTGGAGCGGTTTTGGCAGCTCTTAGGGCAGACCTCTTTCTAAATACCCTCTTTGAGTGTTGCCTTGTGCCAACGTCACCAACACGCTCTCCTTCTGCCATTCAAGAGGTTAGCTGGTCCTCACCCTTTTAACTGCATAGCTTTGATACAAAGCAGTTTAAATTCTTTTTAACCTGGGAGTCATAGCAGTTCTGGACAATTATTGAAATACCCTTTTGTCCCTCATCTACAGAAGTCATTTTATAATTATAGTATCTTATTTGTATTTCCCAGGAAGTTTTTTGTGCAGGCTTTCTTTTTACTTTCCGATGCTGTACAGAGGAGAAGTTCTGATTTTAAAGACAGGTAGACCTCAGTTGCGTTGTTTGTTTGACTGTGAGAAGCAGTAAGAACCATAATCTCTTAAGACCAGTGCCTGAAGTCATTTGGATTGTTAGAATAGAAATTGAGAAAGCGTGCTGAATAGGATCAAACACTGGGAAGCAGAATAAGGTTATGACTCCAGATGTTATGTTCTTCCTGGTGTTAGTTCTAATTTGAGGGAAGTCCTTCATGAACATTTAAAATAATCCGTTCTTAAAGAGCATTAACATACAACTTACTCCGGTTTATAAGGCCAGCTCTGTCACTGGGAACGGAGTGCTCTCCTTTACCTCTGCCATCGACTTTGTACTGTCCGAGTACTGGGATTTTGCATCCAGGTGATGAATATTCATTCAGACTCTTTCTAAAATCTTATTTACTAACTAGTGAAAGTAAAGAAAAATTTGTGGAACCTATGTAACATTCTTAAGGATATTTTGCATTTAGAGGAAAACAGTCCTTGGCAATTAAACCTGTAGTAGTCTTTTCACTAGTCATAATAAGAGTGCTGTAAATGATACTTTCAAAACAACTTTCATCTCAAATTGTCGTCTAATATTTTGGCAGGTATTAGTCACTTGTGCTGTAAGCTATAATTACCAGATGCATTTATGGATGGGGAAAAAAATAGGAAGAAGGTCCACTGATTTAGAATAATGTTAATTTTTACTTAATATTTTAAACTTCCGTTATTCTTTCACTCATTTGCTGAGCATCTGTGTTTCTGACAAATGTCATCGCTAAGAGGATATATCGTCATCCCATTAATTAGTGTAAGGCATCATCTTAAGATATATGAATGGTTGCTTGTAGGCCATGGTAGGAAGTCAGATTGAAGGTATTTGTTGCTTTCTGTTCTGTAGTCTGAGTCATTCTTTGGAAGGTGTAAAAATAGTCTCCTCTGTACACTGGGCTTTAACTGAGGGAATGGATACAACTTTCCTCCACCTACATTACTGAGAATAAGGTGTACGTAGCCGAATACAGAAAGAACCCTGACATCCCGATAGTGGTTCCTGATGAATATCTGTTGCCTTCATTTTCCTTAAACTGTGAGTGTTACAGGTGGTGGAGGACTGTTGGGTTTTTTGATACTTAATGCACAGATGCCTCAAACTACTGCTTGTGTCGTAACAGCAAGCAGGGCCACAAGTGAAGATCAACGTCTCGTAGGATTGCAGTTGTTCTCAAATCCACACGCATAGGAGGAGGAGAGTGGGTCACTACTAAATGTTCTCCTATGAAAACTTATGGCTAACAAATTAATGGCCAGAGGTGTTCCAGAGGAAGTTGCTCTTAGGGGTAACTCTAGTAAATTAAACGTGTTCCTAGGGTACGTAAGGATGAACAGTAACTTGTGAAAGCACCCCGGTTGCTAGAATGCGTAGCTCTCATGGAGACCTCATCTTGGTAAAATGCTTGCTTACCCTTTTCCAGACAAGAAGTTCAATGTCATATCCATTTTCCCAGGGAAGAAGTAAAATATAAAGTACAGATTAAAGAGCAGAACATGAAAGACATCTGAACCTGTGACTTGTAATTACTGGTTATGTATAAACGTTGCCTCTCAAATATGTTTAGCGTTGTAAGTATAGGAGGTAATTATAGGGCTTAAAAGCTGTTTCTGAAGAGGCTCTCAGCTATCTCATCCCATAGCAGTAGATGACTGGAGAAGCTAATTGGGTCTCTGGATACAGTGTAATGCTTATTTAGTGGCAGAGTTCATTTCACTGAGCTATCTCACTTTCGGGAAACTTCTTTGTTTCTCTTTAGAGTTTTAATGATTGACCGAGGACTTAATGTTAAACTTAGTGTCAAATGTATAGGGTTTTTGACTCATTTAAAGTGGTACACATATGATAGGCATGTTCCTGCCAGCTTTCACGGTAGTATGTTATATGAGTATGTTTTAGCCTGGCAAGCAGGAGTTGTAACAGCATCTTTTTGGCAAATGAAAAGTGTCTGTTTGAAGGTACATTGTCCAACAGTGTTTGACGTCCGTACAATGGAGGACTAAATGTGCAGTGCAAAATGGTTTACTTTCAAGCTGTGGTATTTCTGCAGACGTGTTTGCACTTGGTCTATATAGAGAAGGGCTTCAGTGGTGGTGGTCTGAGAGGTGGTGTTAACCCTGCACAGTTGTCAGGAAACGAGCTGCCCTGCTAAAAGAAGGAATGCTGGATAAAGAGAGTAGATTGGGGCTTGATGACCCAGTTTCCTCAAACTTCGGAAACTTGGGTCAAATACCTTCACCACCTGTTGTCTGAATATCTTCCATCTATGGGATCGTCATATTCTAGAGAATTTACAAACTCTGTTATAACACTTGTGCATCCTCCTAACATTGTTAGCAACTGTAATGTCTGAATGAACTCTTTGTTTCTTTTTTTTTTTCCCAGGCTAAACTTCCTGATCTGCAGCCATTTCCTTCCCCAGATGGTGACACAGTGACACAGCATGAAGAACTTGTGTGGATGCCAGGCGTCAACGACTGTGACTTACTTATGTACCTTAGGGCAGCAAGGTAATTTCCCCCAAGATATTACCAGTGTCTTTGGAATGCTGTAGTGGAAAGTGTGGACTGCCATGCGTGTGCGCTTGGCTACGGTCACTCCTTTCTGTTCAGAGTTGGTGTAGCAGGGAAGTCAACCAGGGAAACTGAAATGTTTAGTTCGAGACAAGAATGCTCCGATTTGGTGTCGGGCCAACACAGAGTCTTTCCATTGGCTGTGGCTTTTGGATATAAGAGGCAAAACCAGCAATATGTGCTGATGTTGGATGTGTACCATGTAACAAGGGAAATAACTGCTACCAGTGGCATAGCCGTGACAGCACAGGATTCCTTCAGAGAATAAATGATTTTTGAATAAGCTGCACTTATCCGTTTCATACGGATCTCTGGTATGCCTGGTAGATTAATGAGATGCACTGGTGGGCCTCATAATAATTCAGAGTATGAGCAAATTACTTCTAGTCTGCAAGAATTCATAGATGTGGGGAATCTGCAATTTAAGTCAGTTTTCTAACATAAGGAAACTGATTATAACAAAAGGTTTGCTATTGCGGTGAGTCTCTGTCCTCATGTCTGGAGGTTGTATCTTCCATAATCCTGATCAGGATTTGGTACTACTGCAGTGCAGGTTTTTAATTGATGAGATCCACTTGGATTGGATTTTAATCTTGAATTAATTATTCCGTATGCTGAGGCGACTCAGGTTTGCGTAACAAATAGCAGAATTTGTGGTGCCTCATTTACTCGTTGTCCACAGTATTGCAAGGCCCTGAAATTTGTGATTTAAGGTGCACATGTACTATTTGTGTATTGCATGATGTGTGCATCAAACAGCTGAAGAATTTAAACTTCTTTTCCCCCTCAAACTGTAAAGGAGCATGGCAGCTTTTGCAGGCATGTGTGATGGAGGATCCACAGAAGATGGTTGTGTGGCAGCCTCCCGTGATGACACTACACTTAACGCGCTCAATACAGTAAGTATATGTAGAACTGCTGCGTGGAAGAACAGTCTTTCCATTTATTTCTGGACTACTTAAAGCACATAGTGCATAAAATATTTAGCAGGTAAAATAGATTTTGGGATCAAAATTGGTTATTGGTTACATTCTAGTCATGTGCACTCGTGAAAGCTGTAGAAAGGGTAAGATGTGTACCCTCTGCTGCATTCATTTCTAGCTAAATCTGTAATATGTTTTAGGGGTAATCCCCGTAGAAATGTGCAGACCCCATGGGGAGCTGGTAGGACTGGAAGCTCAGAGCAGCTTCAGTTGAGCGTGTTTTTTGGAAACTGCCAAGGGAGGATGCAGCGTGTACCTTCACATTTAATTTTTAAAGATCTCCTTTCCTAAAAGAAATTTTAAGCACATTCTGCCTCAGTGTCCATAACTGTCTCCAGTGACTCATACGTTCCGTTGTTCACAGTGCTTGAGGCTCAAGTAATTTGTTTTCATTCAGTAAAAATAAAACTACTAGTGCTATCAGCAGAAAACAACTTAGTGTTCTGTACTCCTGCTAAACACCACCTAATGACCACAGTATATTATGTCTGCCTCTGCTTGCTATGCTTTAATTATTTACAGTGCGTAGGGGTTTTTTTAACCATTTATTTATAAAATTCTTAAAAGCTTGTTAGATGTCTGTTTTACACATCAGAAACTGAGTGATAATCACTGCGACAAAACAGGTTATCCTTTTAGAGGAAGTATCCTAAGTGTGGTGTTGTTCGGTTGTTTTATTAAAGTGATTGGAACTGACCGTATCAAATTAATCATGTTAAATATGCTTAGCTGATTCTTTACTGTCAGTAAAACATCCCATTACATGAAGTTTTTAAATACTTCAGGAAGTTAAGAAGCAGCTTGATCTAAGTTGTAGAACTGGTTTGTAACTGGTCAAGTCTGTGATTAGGTATGCATGACTTGCTATCTCCACTAAAGTTAAAATGTCTGTATTCTTTAACATGAAAAACATGAAAAACATTCACTTTTGAAACCCACGTGCACTAGTTCTTTTGTTTTATTTCCGTTTCTGTTTGATTACATGTGTTTCATAGAGTGCATCAATTTTGGTCTTGTTTCCTGCAACAGACAGGACTAAAATAGGATTAAGATCTAAAACGTGCCCCTGTAGTATTATTAAATAAACAGCAACAGAACTTTCAGTCATATTCTGCAAAATTGTTGAAATATAGTCTATTCACTCGCACGTGTAACCAGCTGAAATCCAAGATCAAATTCTATAACCAGATTATACGCGTCCTTGTTGTTGTCACTTTTATGGCTGCCAAGTCAAGTCTGTCTTCTCCGTGCTTCGCAGTGCACTTGAGAACTGAGGTGAATGTATAAATCTTAGTCCTTTGGTTCCTTTCCTAAAGATAACCAGTGTGTTAAAGATTTTTTTTTTTATACAGTTTGGTAAGAATTGCAGTTAAGTCTCTATTACACAGCCGCTTCAGTTTCTTACCTGTTTTACGACTTTTTCCTTCCTTCCTTCTTGGGATGGATGCCATCTGATTCTGGGGGCTCACCACTCTAGAGTTTTCCAAGTTGTTCTCTGACATCCTTCTTAGAGACTCAAATCTCTGTTAAAGCCAATAATCTTCAAGGAACTTTTGGAATGGGAATTTCTTTCTCCTTGTTGTCTATAATAAGACTAATGCAGAAAATTCATTCAGCTTCACTGCTTCGCTATCTATTTTAATTACCCCCTTTAATCACTTGGGAGCCTGAGGAGTTGCGCTTGTAGACTACGTGCTTCTGAGACTTAGATTAGTCCTAAAATATTTTGTTTCTGTTCTTTTGATTCTTTTCTCTTTGTATTTCTAGTGCACATCTCTTCTAGAAAATCACTGCTGATTCATTTTCTGAGTGGGGGAGGGCTTCACACTTCTGAAATAAAAGAACTATACAAAGTCTTAATTTATCCTCTTAATCTTCTTTGTCTGACCCATGAAAGAGTCTGCCTGAACCTGGACTGTTGTACTTCCAGGAAAATACAACCTGCAAGGTTTGACCTTAACGGCTCCTGGAAGGGTCCTTAGGCTTCTATGATGTTTGATTTATTCATGCTTCAAAAATCTACTCTGTGAACTAATAGTGTTCATGGTAATTCTTAGAAACTAGTGAAGGTACTTTCCTTGTTCACTTGGAATTTTTCTAGAAAAGTGTTCTCTTAGGAATGATAGTCCTGTCATGTGGGATATTCTAAGAAACTTTGGCTTATTTCTTAGAGCCTACTTTTTTGGGTAACTTAAAACAGCCTAGATAGGTAATTTGTTGTCCTGCCAAAATGGGACCGCCCTTAATCTTTCTGCTCACCATCTGTTTAAAACGTACCAGATTTATCTGATAAATAATTTGTGAGAATTTACCCTGCACTAAGTTGTGTTTTTGTTTAGAAATTACCATATGCAACCCAGAAGATTAACGTTAAAAAAAATTGATATGGTATGATTTCTTATTATGGAAATGCAATAAACTTCAGAGCAGCACTTCATATAAATCAGTCTTGACAAGCTCCTTTGCTAGTGTTTTATTTATGTAATAACAGATGCTGTAGCCCCTAGAATGATTTATTGTTAATTATACCAGATAGAAATGAAGATCATGGAAGGCACAATGCAACATGTATATATCGGCTCATTGAAATGATTATTCACTTAATGTTCCAGGTGAATTTCAACTCCTGTTCCTTTGTTTGGCTGTTGGGATTTGAGGCCACATTTGTCATTTTAACCCTTGGGAAGGAAATAAAGTTTTCATTTGGAGTTCATTGCCCTCCTGATGAGTGGTGGCTGTCACACAGAGAGCTGTGGAGGAGGACATATTCGTTCCTGAAAGTTTTTCAACGTTGTCTTTTTAGATAGAGGCTTTTTTGTTATACTACCATAGAACAGGTAGCTGAATGTGGCTGACTTTCTACAACTAACTGTCTTTTGCCCTTTGTTTAAATATTAATGAACAAAGGTGATTCGATTCATTAGACATTAAAATATTAGTCATGTAAAATAAAAACGTGCATAGTCAGTAAACTTGCATTTTTTTTTTTTTTCATTTACTGGTGAAACGGTAGGTGATGGAAACATTTTAATTTTTTTATACATACCCGGTTCCTCCTGTCTTGTGAACTGCTGGAGAACCACGTTGCTTTGAGGCAGAACTCTTCCTAATACGTGAGAAGGGAAATGGAAATGCTCATTTGAGTTACTCTCAAACCTTATTTTGGGTCACTGTGGACAACGTGGTTGCGTTCTGAGAGCCAGCATGGCTGATGTGAAAGTTTTATAATTAATACTCGGTAGTAATGGACTTTCGCTTTTGGGCTTTGAGTGTGGGTAGGCATTACTTTTTAATAATCACAATACTGTCAAAAAGCCCCTCAAAACACTGTTTAAAAGATACCTATGGAGATCCCTAAAAAGAAAATCGTGCAAGAGAGCCAGGATTTAATCAGCCATTTGTGGGTGTTTGGATTTTTTTTTTGTCTGTTCCAAGCTAATTGAGATTTGGAAATCAATCGAAAACCTTAGAATTATTCCCTTTCCGAGTCAGGCAAGTCTAATTAACAACCATATTTTGTTTAGCATTCTTTACTTGCGAGTGCGTCGCCCACTCTAATGACATGTTCAGTGTGGGAAAGCATCTGACGCACCCTTTTGTTCCCTTCTGTAGAAGGAAGGAAAAAAGTCTTCTAGAAGTATTTTCAAAAAAAAATGGCCAATTGTGGTGCCAATATATTTTACTTGTGGATAAATTTCTTCTGTAACACATGCGATTGGCGGGTAACCTGGGCCATCTCTTAACACTTATGTGGAGCATGAGGAGAAGTTCAGTTTTCAAATTTATAAAAAAAAAAAAAAAAAAAAAAAAAAAAAAAAACCAAAAAAAAAAAACAAAAAAAAAACCCAACAAAAAAAACCCCACAACACCAGCAAGACTGCACTTACGTTTTATGGCTGGATCAAATTCCAGCATGTGCAGACAAGCAGGTGAAGCTTTTTTAAATTTGTCTTTTTATGTGTCCTTGTTCTCCTACAAGACTCCAATTCTGGTGTTACGTTTTGCAAAAGTCCTCTTAGACATAGGAAATTCTATACTTGAGTGTTCCTTCCTTGTGGGACTGAGAACTTCCCAGAGGTGTGATCCTAGAGCTTGTTACAGAGAAGGTCCTTCTCGTCCCCCTCAGCCTTTTAAGCTAATATACAGTGCCAAAACATTTATGTGGATTATCGGACTGTGCCTTGCAGCGTCAGACAACTCAGGTTAAGTTTTTCCCATGCAGTTCAGTATTGACCTACAAAAAAGTAATAAAAGTAGTTTAAATGTTCTTAAAAGCAGAAATGATGTTGAGTTTTGCCTTTGTTAACACTCAGATCAGGAAGTGTTAAAGATCAGATTAACAAAGAACAGAAAATTTACAGGCATCATCTTAAGGGCCAAGTTTTAAAATTACACTTCAGCCCCTGGAAGGGTCATTTCAGTGGCATACGGATCACTGGAGTCCTTTTCGAATTGCTCCTTAGGAATCTAAAGGAGTGTTTGCCTTCAAATGTAATAGGATGTTGATGTTCCCTTCTCTTAATATCCAGAGCCACGTACATCACTCCTGCATTTTAAATTCAGAAGTGATAACTGTACTGTGATTCTGTAATTTCCTTAAGGTTAATTTACACTAATACATCAGTAGTGGTCCCTTTTTGTTGCGTTTGTTAGAAATGCTGTAAGCTCTTATACCATAGAGAGCTTATAGGCAAGTCAGTTCAAGGTCCATAATATTGAAACCTGGTTTTGTACATGTGAAAAAGCAACACGCAGACTTAGCAAGCAGTAAGTCTCTGGCTCCATTGTGTGGGTTTTGGTTGTTGGTTTTGTTTTTTTTTTTAGGTGGAAAATATTTACAGGTACTTGTATCACAGTTGTAATTCTTTAAGCATCATATCTTCTGGAGGCTTGTTACCTAGCTTTCTATATACACACAACAGCCAAAGTTTTATTAGTTTGTCTTCATATGAATAACTCTTCTTGTTTTCACAGGTGTTTTCCTCAGTGTTTCCCTTTTTTATCGCACCCTCAGAACTTTATCTACTGTGAGGCTTGTACAGGAGGATTTTGGCCTTATTAAGGATCTGCAAAGGTTGTAAATACAGAGAAGAGCTTTGTGGCTTTTTGACAGTATTCTGGTTATAAAAACTTTAACGTGACCTCCAAAGCGGTGCTTTTGTGGCTTTGTTAATTTTTCAAAACAAAGCACGTACCACTTGTGGGATACTCTAACATCACACACGCAGTGTGTAGGACGGCTGTCAAATAGTTGAATCAGCACAACTGAGGAGGTAGGAGCATCTTAAATCGTTCTTCCAGTGGAAACATTAGTGGTCTTTTGCCCTCAGTTAAAACTTACTGATGTCCTTTTCAAAGTTGCTGGGCAAGGAGCCAGACCTTTTCATTTTAAAACCCCACATTTCTGATAGGCTGGTGATAATTGCAGCTGGTTTGGATCCCTTAGCACTTTGCACGTGCTTTCATTCATAATGCAAGAAATAGAGCCAAGTGAAACAATGCGAGCGAGCTGATATCAGCTCCTGAGTGCCTTAATATCACCTTCATTTTAGGCAGAAACCTGTGGCTGTTCCTACATCTACCTGGTTGTGGCACACAAGCAAAAACTCCACGTTCACCTCTCTTGGTCAGAGTTGTTCATTTTTTCTAAAGAAATGACCTGTGTTCTCTGATGTACTGGTAAAAGAAAGCATGGGAGTTACTGGTGTCCCAGCGTACTGTATCAGGAAGCGTTGCAGAAGCTGATTGAGGCGGAGCTGCGCGTAGGGAGGAGGAGGAGCAGCAAGGGGCTCTTCCTCTGTTGTCTTCTCACTTTACACCATAGGGGTAAAGTTGGAACCTTGCTGAAATCATGGCTTCAGCAGAAAAGCAGTCAAAAACTTTCAATGATATTAGGAAGTCATCATATCTAGAATTTGGGTATGCAAAGGCTGGAAGAATGATTTTAAAATGTCTTAGTGTGGTGAGGGCCTGTTACAAGAACTGGAGCTGGCAAGCGCTGCAGGTTAGAACTAGCCAAAGAAGCACTTAATACTACAACAGTGATTTTGGAGAGTAGAAATGGCTGACAAATAGGTTTGGAAAAAATGCTCAGAAAGTTCATCCTGCTCCACAGTAGAAAGCTGATGCCCTAAATCTGACAATCCATGGAAAGATTGTAATAAGTTGAATATTGAGCATAAGCGTAGTTACCGCTGCTAGTGAGTACTGTGGAGTAAGAGTTGGGGTAAATCTTGGTGTAGTTTCTTCCCATCCCTTCCTCCCATTTCTTGGCCTCTGTCCTCCAGAGCTCTGGTTTAGTATCAGATCTGTTTTAAGGTCCTTTCCATGCTCCGTACCAACACAAACCCATAAACTCATGGCCTCTCTTATCCTTTGCTGCTTTTGACCTGTGCCTGCTGTTCAGAGCTTCTACAGTTCTTTTCTCAGAGCATCCAGGTCAAGAAGGAGTTAAATTACTTCCGGTTTATAAAAAAAGTTCCAGAATAATAATTAATTCTCGCTGTTCTGCCTTGCCCATTGCTCTGATTCAAAAGCCAGTGTGAGCATCAGTTATATAAAACAGCAGACTCTAGAAAAGGAATTGGAAATGTCAGCGTGCAAACTCAGTGTGTAAGAGGGAATCTCAGAGTTTTGGGTCATTTTGATGTGCATGTGATTTTTACTGGGGAAATTGAAGTGCCAGCAACTCTGTTTATCCTCCTATGGTAAGAAAATACCACCACTTAAGCTCTCATACTACTGCATGGAAGAAAGACAGAACGATCATATGCTAATATTGTATAAATCTGTCTTTACTAATAGTGTTGTTCTGACTTCTCATAACGCTATTACATGGGAACATGTCATTATGAGTGACAAACATGACAGTGTAATATTGGTTTAAGGAAATTTAGTTCTAAGTAAGATGTCACCCAGACAAATTACTCCCTGTTTTAACTTGCCCTTAGACCAGATTTTCTTGTTCATTAACTACAGACAAGGTTGAAAGCATAAAAAATTATTTAAATATATGTTAGCATTTCTTATTATTACTAGTTTTCCTTTTGGATGAGTCTTAATTAAGAGCTACTCTCACGGTTCAAATGAGGTAGCACAGCACTTCAGGGGCTATCACTCTCTGCCTGGGCATGTTGGAAAACGAAGCCACTTCTAGTGCGTAAGACAATTTTGCCACTTTGAATTTTCATTCATCCTTATCCTTCCTCTTAGGGGAAAAGCTGCAGCACTTTATTTGTAAGATGAGTCAGGAAATCGTTCTAGAGAAATGGTTGAAACGGGCCGATAAAAAGGGACAAAAATGACTGCCATGGTTACTTCTAGAAATTTTGGGGGGATGTGTAAAATATATAATTTTTTTAAAAGTTGTGGGGTTTTTTTAGATGCTGCTGCAAGTTTTGCAGGTATTTGGCAAGTTCTTGCCCAGTGGAGCGGTAGCCATGCCCGCAGTGTTGACCCCCGAGCCCAGCCGGCACAGTTACTCCCTCTGCTGTTCTGCATTTTGCAACTGTACGTTGAGCTGTTTGGCAGAGCCCTGGCAGCACCCGTGTGTGAGAAGTGGGGGTAACGCAAGCATCTGGCTTTTTAATCTCCATCATTAGTGTCTGAAGTAACTTTGTAGCAATTACAGTTTATTTAGAAGCAGAAAATAGATTAGAACTTGGGGGAAGAGATGGAAGGTGCCTTCCCCCTGCCCTGAAACCAGTGGGGACTGTTTTGTATATTTTCAAGCTGTCGGATAGCGCAAGTCAGATGTTTTAAAACCAGAACTAGTAGTAATTTTCTTTCAGTAGGAAAATCGGGAGCTTACTGATTTCTGTCACCTTATTTCTTTTGTTCATTTCAAATTCTGCTGCAGGCCAAGCTACGTCAACTAGTTATAAATCAAAACTTCCCAGTTAACTGCGACAGCCGGTCAGCAGGAGATTGTCGGGCAGAGTCCTTCTGTTGGAGGGTTGAGGTTCTTGATTGGTTCAAGGTTCCATTGTCCTTGGGCACCAGAGGGAGCTCAGCAAAGTAGTTTTGTTGTCTGAGGGCAATATATATTTTTTTTTTTTCTCTGATCCAGATTGTTCAGCGTGGTGCAGCAGGTGGGGAGGAGGTAGAATTTCAGAGAGGAGGGGGGAAAGGAAATTCCTGGAATTAAAGGGCATTTGGGGCTAGTGTCTTGTTGAGTAGCAGACATGGTTGATAAAAATCAAATCTTGTGACTTTGGAGGATGAGCACTTTTAAAAGGATGATGCAAATTTGGAAATAGATTTTGCTGTTTCACCTCATAAGATATTTGCTATGGAGCATATTCCATTTGATAATAGGGCAAGATGTCTGTAGCTATAAAGAGTATCTGCATCAAACTGAAACTTGTCAGCTCTGCTACTGAAAGAAGTGGCCTCGATTACATTTTGTATTAAATTAGGTACTTGGATTAGAGTAATTACACCAGAAGGCCTAGCTACTCAAGCCACATAGCAGTAATTCTCATTCTGCTTTTCATTTTCATTGTTGTCTTTTTCCTTTTCTCTCCTCTTTTTCTACCCTCTTAAAAGTGCTACAGTATTATGGAGCTACTGGGTATCTTGACCATTGTCCTCTTCAGTGAGAGGGGCAAATAGTTCATTAATAATTACAATGTTCTTAATCCTGCATAGATTACAGTAACTGGTGCTTGAATAGGGAAGTTATGTAAATATAATCTGTACAGTACCAGGCAAATATCGTCGTCTTTTACAATTCCACTGCTTGGCAGCAGTGAAAAATCTCTTTCAACTCATCTGTATTGAGTCTTTAAATGCTCTTGCAGTATGGGTATTATTTAGCTCATGTTTGGCAGGTCAGGCTTTATATCCTTGTGCCCTGAGAAGGGACAGGATTGTCCGTGGCCAGCGACGGCTCGGTGGAAGAGCCAGCGCTCCAACCTGCAGAGCTCCTGAATTCCAGTGCGGGGCACGGCTGCGTCCCCACAAAAGGGTCGTCTGCCTCTACCATCCCTTCTGCTTTTATTGCCTTTTCTGGGTAGATTTCAAAGTAGTTCGGTACTGCTTTATCACTGTATAGTAGCAATTTTTCCGTAGAGAAAAAGACTCTGGAATCTAACAGTGTTCTTAATGGACTGCAATTATTTAATATTGTAGCATGAATGCAGCCTAACTCAGATGGGCTTTTCAGCAGAGATCATAATGACTGTAATTGCACAAGGATGCCTTGCTGAAGTAGAAGCTGCCAGATGCAATGCCATTCTGATCTAAAAAGGTCACAGTAAAAGGGACATTTAAATTAAGTTATAAATTACAATTGAAGAACAATATTTTGATGAGCAAGACCAGAGATGTCAGAGCTGCAAGATGTAATTCATGGGTTCATTACAGAACAGAGGTGCCTGACAGCTGAGCCATGCCAAAAGGAGAATTTATTTGCAACCTCACGCAGACAGAAAATGGCAGCTCCGCTGAGAAGCTGTAGTAGAAACTTGAAACGGTGTGGTAATGTGCAGACTTTATGGTAATAAGCCTTGCCTGTGATGGAGCTTTGTTTAATGGCTGTTGAAATATAAAAGAGGTTTTTGGACACGTGCACATTCAGAATTTTTTTCTTTAATCTAAAATCCTGTCCCGTGATGCAGAAATGGCTGTGTTTTTGTTTTAAAGTTACGAGTACGTTTGTGTTGATTCCTTTTGGTGCGTTTGTATACGTGCACAATGTCACCGGGGTTCAAAATTTAGATGCAGTTAATGCTAAAAATGATGATTCTCTAGATGACAGGGTAGTAATCTAGTGTTTATAGCAATACCTTGAAAAGTTCAAGCAGCAGTTAATGAAACCATAGGCAGTCATCATTAGCTATTATTTATATGTTTGAGTTGCTTGCCCATAAAGTGCTTGTATATATTAAATGACCGAAAGTAATAAGGAGAGAATTAATAAGCCAGATTGAAACAAGTAAATGTAACTCTGGCACTTACAAAAAAAATACTTTTCCTTTTTGCACATTATCCTACTCCTGGCGCTTATAAAAGCTTTTTTTTTTTCCTGCTTGCTAAAAGTAAATTTTTCAGGAGACTGTAAACCTGTATCACTTCTCTTGTTTTCACATCTGTGTCCTTTCTGTTAGATGGCTCTTCTTTCATGTCTGTGCTTACGGGTTTTGTGATTGTTATTAACGTAATTACTTGGTCAAAAAGTTAATGCTCATATTTTCTGTTGTTGATTTGGGACAGTTCTGATGGCCTGTAAACTCTTCTATTTTTCAGTAACCACAGTAGTTGCCTGTTAGACCAGTCCNTTTTTTTTTTTTCCCCCAGTTTAAACTGCTTGGGCAATAGGGCTGCCAGGGAAAAACACGTGTTGTCCTTGAGGCAAAATAAAGATGCCCTCCAAGTTACAAAGAGGCTTTGGCATTACTGCATGTTTGGGGAGGGAGCAAGCAGGGAAAAGAAACAGAAGCACCATTCTCTTCAATGCTGTCAGATTTCTGAAGTGAAAAATCTTTTAGGTAGTGGCACGCATGGAAAAAAAATAAACATTTGCAAGGTGAGGTGGCAAAACAAACAGTCCGTTTTTTCTTGAAGATGGATCTCTTCCCAGTGCTGGAGTGCAAACAAGGAGAAAAATTAATGTGTACCCAGTAGAAAAGACAACATCTTATTTTTATGCCTTTAAGTAGGTACTGCATACCACAGGAGTCTTAAAAAAAAAAAAAAGTTTAAAAGAAAGTTTGAAGTCAGTCGTGTTGTTTGAGTACGGGCACTGCAAGTTGAGTTTTCGACTCCTTATCCTTTGCCTTGTGGCTGATGTCAGATGGGCCGAGATCATGGTTTCACCTGCATGGAGGTGCAGCCGTGGGAGTAGTCAACAGAGGCAGATTGATAAGCCATCGTTCTGCTGTACATCAGGAAATTCCACCTGGGAGACAGGTTGGAGAGGCGATGGTTTCGGCTGAGTGATCTCGGTAGCGCATCTCCCTGATGCACCGCCGCAGGAGGTGCCGATGGTGGCTCGGATGCGTTAACGCATCTTGTGGCAGTAGCTTATGGAGATCAATTAGCTGAAGAAATTAGGGTGGGGAAGGAATTATTTTTCGGAAGCTGAGGCATTGTTTTCTATGGTTACTCTGCCAAGGTACACATGGTTATAATTATTGCACAGAGTATCTGTAACTTTCTGGTAGGTGCCGTATAGAAAGCTGAAAATGAATAGAAACTACTCTGGCTTAGTTTTCTTTCTTGTTCCCATTATAACAGCCAAGTGCTTATTTTACTGCAGTGACACCCTGTATGCTATTGTTATTTTAGTTGTTACGGGGGGGGGGGGATAATTCAGGTCCCCAGTGAAGGGAATATTGGTGTTTGTTCTAAAAACACATTGCGGGTACTGATCTTTGCCCAGCAGTGACCTCTTATTTTTAGAAGTATTTTACTTTAAAAGTCCTCAGGTATAAATAAATTCTGAATGCCCCAATAACTTGGTGGAGGTGGAACAGCACCTTCAGCAGTTCAAGATCTGTTCCTACAGATAAGAGAAAATCTGAACCAATTTGTGTGCAGTGTAACCCGTAATGTGCTAATTTCTTCTCTAACACGGCTGATAAGATGCTCCTCCCTGTCAGTAGGAGATGCGCAGTCTGACTTTTGGGTGGCCTGATTTTCTAGAGGGCTGTGCACTTCTGCTTTTATACCCAAGTGCTTTGAGCGGTTTAGTAATAATTGTTGATCAAAATTTTTTCTGGAAACTCAGCTCTCCGGGTGTTACAAAGGAGGCTCAAGATTATATGGAACTGAAATGTCATCAGTAAATGGAATAAATAGGATGTTATTTTTAATACATTGAGGTTCATGTGCAGGGACTTTTGCTTTACTAAAGAAAAGTAAGTCATTTCTGGTGTGCTTATTACTGCAGACCGGTTGGCTTTATAGACTTTCACAGTCCATCCTGTGGCATTCATGACCAGAAACCTGAGATGCCAATAAAATAGACGGGCAGATGGCACGGCATGGTACGTGGTATCCAAAATCCACCATTTCATAGCGTGCGCCAGTATGATGGACCAGAGTGCCTTGTGTGAAACGGGCACGTCTTGGTCTGTGAAATTCCCTGTCCACTTACGGTATCGTTTTTATTGATAAAGCGAACCCTCTTTTATAAGAAAACAATGTGCTTACAGATGCACAAGCTATTTAAAACCAGAGTTGACAAAAATCCAGGAAGTGAAAGTGCAGACTGCTCTGTACCGGGCCTTACAGATGTGCTTTCTCTCCACAGCTGCATGAGTCCTGCGCAGAGCTTTGCTTTCCATTTCCCAGCTTTTCCCACATTCTGCTGCAGCTCTTGAAGATTTGTTGAATATTCTGCCCTGACCATGGCTCTGGAGCCATGCTGGCTTTCTTAGAGCGGGCTCGTCCTAGATGCAGCAGTGGTGCGGCTTTAAAGAAGCATGTATATGTACTTACAATAAAGACACTCACATATATATGTGCACATCTCTGTATCTTGCTGTAAACGCCATCACAGCAATCTAAGTTGCCATTTGACTTTCTTCTTTCTCGAAGGTGCATGGTGGCTTTCAAAAGTCAGTGCGTGAACCTTTTGTACATTATTTCTTGGCAGAACCATACAAAGCTGGCTTTTCGTAGAAACTGATTTTTATTATAGTCTAAAAAAAACTTCTGTAAGGCCAGTGATTTCTTTTTTCCCTTGTCTCTTGATTCCAATATCTGCCTTTATCTCTTAGTAGAAATCACTTAGACCTACTTAACAGAAGTAAATTTGAGTAATTTACTTAGAGCTTTTAAAAGTCTGTGAATCACGCTACTGGATGCAGTATGCATGCAGGGCGTTCTTGTGCACCGAGGAGCTTACAGGCTGAGTTAAGACAAGATCAGACAAAAGAAGCAATACAAGAAAAAACCCCAGTATTGTTAGGAGGTGGCCCCAGGGTAGAAGGGGTCTCACCATCGTCAAATGTACAGAATCGGTACTTATGAATTGGCTGAGAGATGTAAATAGCTAAAGCAAGCAGCAGTAAGAAAGCAATATTGCTATTTTTGAAACATTTATTTGAATGCTGTTCTAAAATTTGAGCCTTTTGACATGAGAAAAATGAGGAGTTTTTTCCTCTTGTAATCAGGTTTTGTTATAACTTTATATTAATAGTGACAAAGTAGTTAATATATTGTCACTGTTCAGTAATTGTATGTTGATCCCTGTTCGGTTCATCAGTCTCGGGGAAGTTCAAGGATTATAGTACTGGTATAGAAATGTTTTCTGAGCCTGATCAAGCACAATTCTAGCAGCATGGCTGGGATGCAGATGGCTCGGGATAAATTCTGGGTGGGAAGGAAAAGCAGGAGATAATCAGTGTACAGAATCACGTTCTGACTGTCCCTATTGTAAAGAAACTTTGGAGGGTCTGTAAAATTCTGTGATGTTAATCGGTAGGTTCGAAGCTTTGGTTTGCTTAGCACGTTGTTTAGGAACGCCTACCTCGTGTGTGTGGGTAGGGAAGTTTGCATGCAAATCATTCTCCCTCTGGGGTGTAGGAAGGTAATTCAGTTTTTGTCATCCCAGTAATATTTCTTTTTCTTGGAGATCATTTTCACAAGACATAGAGCAGGCTCCTGACTAGTCCTTCAGTCCTTAAAATCCCACTGTACTTTGGAGATAGGACAGGCTATAAATCTGCAGTGTGCTAAATGTTTTCTATCAAGAGTTAAGAGCCAGAGAGTCTCACGGGTTCATTGTTGAATTATCTTTTTTTTCCAATGTAGTTGTTTTTCTACCTCACCGTGATTTAAATGTCTGTCTACTTCAGACAGCGTTTGATCATACAGATACTGAATTTATTGTAGAAAATAAGGTACACTGTAGGCTGTGACCATCTGAAACAGTAATGACAACTTAGACATCCCTAGTTGCTTTTATGTAGTCTGTGGTTATCTGTAGAGCTTTTGTTTCTTTTCCATTCTTGTTTCCCAACAACATGGTGATCTTTGCAGGGCAATAAAAATAAAGAGAATTTTCTGTGGGGGTAAACATGACATCCCATGGCTTGCAATCCCTCCTCTGTTAGTTTTTCCAGTTGGTTTTACTAATCTGAACAAAATAAGCTGCATATGATACAACTCCTTTTGAAAAATATTTTGTTGAAGTTTTTTCAAATTTTCCTTGCAATTTCTAATGTAAAATGTATTTTTTGAAGTTAACTAAAAAAATCTTCAGTGCTTTATGGACTGAAACATTATCTGGGAGAAGTTTAGGAAGGAAGGGGAAAACGTACTTGGTTTAATGTTGTTTCTTTTACCAATAAAGCCCCAATTACCCTTCAGGTTGTTTAAATTTCACTTCATATATCAACAGTGAAAATAATTAGGCATAGAACATCTCGTGTGGCCCCCTTTAGTGTTTTTTCTCCAATATCAGATCCCTGCTAATTCCACTGAATGATCTATTTGTCTTCTTTATTTTTTAGCTACATGAAAGTAACTATGATGCTGGAAAAGCCCTGCAGCGCTTGGTGAAGAAACCTGTGCCAAAACTGATTGAGAAGTGTTGGACTGAAGATGAAGTGGTAGGGAAATGAATTATTCCCTTGAGCCTTATAGTTCATGTTGCTTCTCTTGCTTTTATATTTCTCTTTTTTTTTTTTTTCCTAAAGAGGTCATCTTTATGGGAAAGAAGGGGCAAATAATTTGCTGCACAGGATAAATTTTTGCACAATTTTGAGATAGTGGGCCCTCGTTCGACATATGCAACTTTATTAGAGTGGGGAAAATACTTTTCCAATAGTAGAACAAGAAAGGAGAAGATCAAGTGGCTGTTCTTGAAAGGATGCTATATAGGGTAAATGAACAGCTGCAAAACTTTTGGGCTCTGAATTTCATTTTCATTTTCACCTCCAGGAAGGCTGGTCACATTCATTAATTGGAGTAGGACAAGATGTAAAAGGCATACAAAGTATTGACCCTGATTCTTCGCTGTTTTATTTTCCTGCTGGTATTGGAGAGGAGACTTACAGTGTCAGCTCAAGTTGGCTAATGGGAGGTTGGATATCAGTGTTTCTCCTAAACAGAGTTTGAGACTAAGTCCCTTCTTCCCCTCATATGGAATATTAGAAAGTGTTTACTGGAATAGTTCTTGATGGATGAATCTTTGACAAAGAGCAGACCAAAAATAGATTATCTGAAAGCTGGGATTTAGCCATGCCATCCACATTTACTTTACATTATGTAGAAATGGTCAAGCTACAAAACCGTACTGAAAACAGCGCATCATCCGTCTTAGGTGGAGCTCCCAAAGTAATGTATGGACGTGATGAGTTTGGGGTGTGCAGTAAATGTGCAGCTGCCGTATTGTATCATCGCGTTCATGGACCGGGAACTGCTGAGGGATTTGGGCTCAGAGTTTTAACATTCTGGTACGCTGTGAGTCTCATCAATTTACACAACTTGGTAGTCGCAGTGCTGGTTCTTCCGTGTGGCCGCTGTTTCAGCATGTGCTGGCAGTTAGAGTTTCTGGGTTTGGGGTTGCGGAGCAGCCAGGGAAGGAACACGTAAACATGTCATTCTTTCCTTTGGACAGAGGTTGGGGGTTTTGGTGTATATGGCTTTGGATTGAAGTACTGCTGTTGTTACTAGCCTATGAAAAGATGCTGCTCTGCAGGCTGATTAGTGGAAAAAAAGTAATTTTGACCTATGAAAGACACCTCTTCATAAAAACTTTGGTTGACAGAGAGGGTGTGCTGCTGGGAAAGCACTTCACACTCAAATGGACAACATTTTTTTTTTTATTTCTGGGGTTTTTTCCAGAGTTTGGGGGAGACGATATAGGTGTGAGAACTAGCGAAGCCAAGGTGCTTCTTGTGGTTCATTCTGCAGCTTAATTGCTGCAATTGTGAGGCTTCTGCTGGCTTAATTTTTATACATATGATATAATGCAACTGCGCTTATGAAGTTGTTTTCTGTAGGGTTGTAAACCGAAATAAATCATATGAAGTTGGGAGCAAATTATAGGATCTTAATTTGCTGACACCTTGTAAACAAAGAGATTCTTAAATATTGCATTCAGCACAAGATGCATTTTCTGGCAGCATTAGGATTCCAAAGGCTGCTGCATCACAACCCGTTGTTTTCCAGACCTTGCAGCTTAAGCTAGTGCACAAGTACTTGACTGTAAAAAAAAAAAAAAAAAGGGGGGGGGGGGGGAGGGGGGGAAGCAAAACTTGTGCATTTTCAATAGCTAGGAGGAATGCTGAAGATGTTCGCTTGGATCGCATCCTAAAAATACTTTGTGTTTTAGTGCTGATGTTAATTGCGCTTAACAGAATAGATTTATGTGAAATATAACACGTACCTCTTTAGCAGGCTGACCAGGCATGTCTGCTTTTGTGACAAAGGAAAAATGTTATATTTCCTAGCTCAATAATTAGGCTGCAGTGTGCACCAAAATAGAAAATCAGATGATTGGAAGTTAGTTCTGATAAATATTTTATCACAGAAGAACTTCAGACTGGCTTATGGTTTTTACCTTTCACTGTTGGAAAAGCTTCTTCTCTCTTACGTACCACATTGGAATAAACAGGGTTAGAAATTCAACTTGTCATGTACGCTTACTAGGTATATCCATGAGAAAAATCTGGTAACGGTGCAAGACAGCGTTGTTCATGTAAAAATGACAAGAGAAGTTTTTTGTTTTTTTTTTCCTTTGAATTAATTTTTAAGCTAGTTAATTGGTAAAGTACATGAAGAAGAAAATAAAAATGAAAATTTTGGGGTCTTGTTAAAGTACTAATAAAGTTGCAATAGTGCTATAAAATAGAACTTATTAATAACGGGTGAAGCTTTCGTGGCCTCTTAGCATTTTTTAATTATTCAGACAATGGCTGGAGAGACCTTTTTTTTTTTTAAGCTCTAGTTTCTCTGAAAGTCTTTCAGGCCATTATTCCAATGAATTATGTGTGCTTGCTCTCTCCTTATGTAAACCTTTTTGCAAGAGCTAGATTAGGGGTAGGGCAGGCCGTATAAACCCCTATTGAAGTAGGCTTATTCTGAAATCCAACAAAGAACCTTTGTGGTAAGGAGACTGCCTGAAGTCGTAGAGTGAAAGAGGATCATGTGCTAACACCAGCAGCAAAAGTGAAGGAGAGGATGAGTAAAAAGCCTAGAACACTGTTTCCTGATAAGTTTTACGGTTATCTTGTCATAAAAGGGATTTTTATTTAGAGAACCGACTGTCGGAACAAATACTTCAAGTGCTCTGCCCTGTGCTGAAGTTTGTACTCATATTGTTTTAACCTCTGTTTTCTCTGCATATATTCTTTCCAGCATTCATGGTTAAATTGTGCAGTGCCAACACCTCTTTTTCGGTGTGGATTTTTTTCAGTCTCCTTGGTTTTTTTTCATCAGCTGCACTACGTTGTGAATGCCGTTGCAACTGCAGCTCAGGGGGGTTTGGTGAGCGGTCTGTGTTAAACGGTAGAGAATAGAGCCTTATGAATAAGAAAAAGCCAAGTTTATTGAAAAATGAAACATTACTCCAAAAGCGCAAACACTGTGAGTACAGAATAATGATCATTGACTCTATAAATCATTGTCAGTCTCTGCTCATTTTATCGTATTTGTTCTTGTACTGTTCCCTCCAAGTTTCCAGAAACATTTGGCAGCCCTCCAGCCTCGGCGGAGCCAAAGATCAAACTGTGCTCTTATTTATAGACAGCTAAGCTCCACCTGCACAACCTCAGAGCGTGTTTGTCCCTGGGAGTTTGTAGAACACTCCAGATCAGAGCAGCTGTGCTGCACTTCTGAACATTCCTGAGACTTGCAAGGGAAGTTTCCTTATTGTTGGCTCTGTGAAACTGAGGGGAAAACTCGTTCTGTGTGATCCATAGGGTGCTGAAGCTGCCTAGGAACTCCACAACAAAGAAAACACTGATGTGTCAAGCCCAAAGTCTAGCCAAAACAATTAAATTTTGGTGAGAATCTAAAGTGTCGCCCCATCTCATGATGGCAAGTGATGAGCAGGAGGAAGCCTCTAGTAAAGTGGAAGACCCAGGTCCAAACTGTGTCCCTGTTTGTGCTGGACTTAGAATTAATTTCCTCTTGTGGCCCAGCTTATTTAATTTTTACACCTTGTATACATAAGGAGATACCAGAGCAGGTATGAAGCTTTGTTAGCTATCTTCCTTACCTGCGAAAGGTTCTGTGGCATGGGGCCAACTGAAATAACGTAGATCATGGCTTTTGTTCTCTCAGTTTTTCCATTCCTGCCTTTCTAACCCTGTAATCTTGTTCTGCCCCCTGCCATGCCTCTGGACCCCAAAAAGGTCATACTTCCCCCTTTTGTTATTCTGATTTTTCTGATAGTCTGAATTTTCTGCCAGATTTTTGAGGTGCCCATCGGAAAAGTCCTGTTGCAGGGAAGGTGTTGGAAGGAGCATCGTGGCAATGTCAAGTCATTGGGCAAAAGCAACTGCAGTAGGAGGCTGGTCACTTTGATGCAGGCAAAGAACTGACTTCGGACAAAACTAATTCTTAAAACTTCCCTAAGTCAAAAATCCTTTGTAAGTTGGTTGGTCTATTACTTGCACAAGTATTTTGACTGGGTCCATTTCCACTGTGTTGGCTGATGGATGTAGTTGGTTTGTTGTGCACACCGTAGCAACGCTGTGCCCAGCACAGGTCTCTGTAGTATTCAGTAGTATTTGTCATATAACACTGTGTCAATAACTCAGGTTTACTGAAAACTTATATATTTATAAAGGTTTTAACTTTCCCTGTGGACTATCTGCTGCCCAAAGATAAAGCCTTTCTTGTTAATTAAAACAGCTTTGTTGCCTGACCAAACTGTCAAGTAAGAGCTGCTTTGCAGCGATCAGAAATGATGAAAATAAAGGATGGGAGTTATGTTATTTTTGCTACTGATGATGTGGTTACAGAGGCTTAGATCAAATTAAACAGAGGATAAAATTTGCCAGTGATTGAATTAAATGCAAGGCTCTGTAAATATGAAGACAGAGGTTTGTTGTCTCCCTTGTGCTTCTAAACCTATGGCTATTTTTAAACCTTTTTTATTCCAGTATGCAAATGCCGAGGCAGGCTGTGAACACCAGCCTTCCACACTGGCTCATAAAAGTGGCGAAGGAAACTTCTTTACTGGGGCCTCTGGGTGCAGCTCTGCCAGCAGCTGCTTCCTGTTTATTAAGACTTACGCTACACCTGACAACATCAATTTCCAGCAATGATTTGGCGAGGGGGTGGTTGGTTTCTCTCGTAATGCTCACGAATTCACTTCTGTGGACAAATTTGTCGAGCCATTGTCACATATAATGCTGTGTTTAAGCACTTTCTAAGCACGTGTCCTATAGACCAGCATTCAGCAGCATCACCTGGTAGACCCCGTCAGTGTTGGGCTGCAGTTTCAAATAGAGAGCCATGCAGTTCAGAGTAGGTGGTTTTTTTTTTTTTAGAAGAAGAAGCCATGGGACAAGTCCTCTGTTTTGACACAGCTGGTGGCAGTGCCCTCTTCCAAGCTTGTTGCGTCGAATGCCATGTCTGCACGTGGCATGACGCTGCTGGGGCAAGGTGAGTGTAGCTGGGAAGGGGGACTGACTTCGCCATTGGGCACGTGTTCCATGGGATATCTTTCCCTAACATGAGATTACAGAGTAACCGCTTTTCTGCTTTCATTTTCTTCAGCCATCTTTCTTAGTCTCCCTAAGGCCTGGTGACGCCCACTGTCTTGAACACTGTTTTTGTCATTCTGCGTGCTGCGGGTTGTAGTGCAGACAAGATGTAGTTAGTATTTGTCTTGCTTTCAAGGCACCGAGAAAACAACGATGCTTCACTCAGTCTCAGCAAGAGATTGTCAGAGTGAGAGAGAAGTGAGCTCTACTCTGCATCGCTAAAAATATCTCTTTTAATTGTTGGTAGAGTACAGGCATTTTTGATGCAAGCAATCAGAAATCCCTAAGAAGAACGGAATGGTGCTGGTGAAGTCTTCTCCTGTTGTAAATGTTTCAAAACTGACATTAAATTGTATTTTGACACATGCAGACTTAGAGTCTGTGTCTGTGAGGAATAAGTAAAACAAACCCGAAACTGAGCACCTATATGGGAACTCTGGTGCTTGCCCCGGTGCTTTGCTGCTTTACCTTCCACAGATTCCAAATCTGGATCTATGATCGTTTGCTTATTTCAGTTTAGGTTAAAGTGAACACCCAGATTTCCTGGTGTGGCTTCAGTGGAAATATTTCAAAAGAAAAATTGTCCCTACATAGTTTCCACCCTCTTGGGACAAAAATCTTCTCTGCAAAATGACTTTTATACTTCGAGTGATGTTCAGTACAGCTCTGACCCTACACTTACTCCAGGTCCAAGAATGAGCTTATTGTGCACACTTCCATTTTAGATGAATAACCCATCAAATGGCTATCACTTACAAAATATACTATGTTCATCCTAAGTTTTGTTAATGTAATGAAACGTTTTTCAGTTTTGGTATGCCTCGTGTAATGGGAACGGTGAAGGAAATAGAGTAGTTCTGACTGTTCTTCACATAACGGTCCTGCTGATTGATCTTGCATTTTTGTCTCTTTATTCAGAATGTGCTTTTTTCCTCTCTTTTTATCAAAAGTACTAACGGAATCAATACGGCTTACAGAAGAGAGAAATAGAAATCAGAACTAAAGGAACCTCTAGTTTATTAGGTTTTTAATTAAACATGATGAACACATTTTAAATAACACAAAGGCCTCAGGCTGAGCTGCATCTAATCGAAACAGATTAAGTCACCCGTCCACACTTGGGTAGTTATTAATTCTGTTTACTTATGCATGCTAGCTAAAGGCAGAGTTCACTGCTGCTGTGTTGCAGTTTATTGCACAGGGGTGCTTTTGCTGCATGGAACTGTGCTCCTAATTAGAATTCAGATGTTGATTATGAAGAAGAGGAGCGAGGCTAATGGAACCGTCTTTGAAAGTCAGGGCTGCGTCTTCCAAAGTTAAAGAGAATCTGGGTGAAACGGTCGTTTTGCGTTATTTCTTGGACACTTCCTCCTTTTTCTTCTATACTTGGTCCCATCTTTTCAGAGATGTTAAATTCTCAAAAAGTAATTACTACATGTTCCTTTGGAAGGAGGTTTTTTTCTTTTACTTGTGCATCTCTGTGCAGAACTGTCGATGACACACGATGATAACTAGCTTTTATCATGAAATACGCTGCCCTTTAAATATTTTACATTGCTTTTGATGGAGAGTAGTTGAGGTAAACAACCTAGTTTCAAACAACCTCTTAAATTTATGTGGAGGGATAGTTAATCCTTGCTGGCGATAAACCTTAATTGGCCATGTACATGGATTTACAAGTTCATAAATTTTAAAATATCCACACCTGGCTTCAGCTTAAAGCTCATTTGTCATAAAATACAAGGGAAGATCCTTCTGCCAAAAATGACAAGATACAGCAAACTAATTTCCTAACATGTTTGCAAGTATTTGTAATCCAGTCTAGCTGGTCAAGAAATTACTTATGCCAAAGACACATACTTATTTGCTTGGCTTCTCTGCCTGGAATCCTCTTCAAATGTCTCTGGTCTGCCCTTTTTGGACTATCTGCTCAGGAAAACATTGTTTTCGTTGCTTGCTCCTTTGAAGCCAGGCTTTTCAGATATGCTGGAAGACAGAGCTGCTTACTGGGGCAAAAATACCATGAATTTTATTTACTGTTTATATGGCAGCTGTAGAAAATGGAATTCACAGCAAAATTGAAACAGAGCCTCTGGAATAGCGGGGAGGGGGGCTGGAAATCATCAAGGGATATTTGAAAAAGGAGGTTGGCGTAGCATGGCTGCGCAGCAGTACTCGCGTCGGCTTCGAAGGTTAAGATATCAGTTACTGCTTAGTTTTAATTTTTTATCCATAAAAAATAAACATTACAGCTTCGTAAGAGAGTGGTGGTTCCTACTAAATTACCATTTTCTGGACTTTAGAAATCAAGCCATCTGATGCCATTTGCAAGTGTGTTAATCAGTAACAGCTGAAAATTAACTGAGCATTGAGAAAAAAAACCAACCAAACAAACAAGAAACCACCAAACACAAATTGCCATGGTCTAGTAGGACCTTTATTTGAAGAAAAATAAATAAGATTTTAGAAGAAAGAGTGGGAATGTACAGTCTTGTCTGTAGCTTATTCTAAGAATTTATACTATAAAAGAACAATCAGTCCTCGCAGTAAAAAGTAACCGATGAAGACTGAAATTATGCTGCTTGGGGGAAAAAAGTTATTATTCAAAAGTTGCATAAAATTACAGTTACTTAGCTGCTGACAGGTTTACAAAATGATAAGGTGCAGTACAGCTAGAAAATATAAGGTGTAATATGGCTAGAAAAGGTGAATTTAGTTTAAACACAGATTTCTGGAAAAAAGATAACAGTCTTTTTGGTTGTGATTAACTTGCATCAGTCTTTGATCCGAGCCCTTGTTTAAAGGGATCAATATTGCACATACAGCACTGAGTTTATTGTCAAGTCCTTTTGGAAATAAGACAGTGAATTAAAAATCAATTATACGTGCAGAAAAGTTTGTGTAGGGCAATCAATTTTGTCCTTTTAGTTTGCAGAAAGATTCCATTGTTTAACCAGCTGTGAAAAGGAATGAATTTTAAAAGCCTCCAGCAAATGAAATAGCCCAAATGGGGTGGGGGGAGTA
>VXBH01006831.1:79371-96100 GCA_013400035.1 Rynchops niger | reverse complement strand
AAAAAAAAAAAAAAAAAAAAAAATTATTTCAGCATTTCATGTTCAGCAAAGGCTGCCTTCAGGGATAAATCTATAAATCCTGTCAGTGACCTTGGCTTCAAAATGGGTGATTTCACTGCTTTCGCTAATCTGGATCTTTCCACAGCTGCCAGATAAGTTAGTATTTTCTTAACAATATCATTTTTTATTTGCTTTGTTTAACTGCCATATGTTTCTTGATTCATCGTCTTTCTGCCTTCGTGTGGTATATTTTTATCTATTAAGCACTTACCATATTGCTGATCCCAAAAAAATAACACAACAAATATTTACACTGGCCAGTTGCCACAGCTTAGAAGGCTATTTCTGTGTGGGGACGGGAAGCTAAACTCTAAACTCCCGAGTTTAACTCTAGTATAAACTAAATAATTGGTGGGTGCTTTCAGAAGCTGGTGGTGTGTTTTGTTCTCCAGAAGAGGGTTTGTGCCGGAGACAGGAGCACATACACAGAGTTCACTGTTGCCAAGGGGGAAGAATCTGCTGCTTGAAAGATTAATAAATACGACAGCAGTTGATTGTTGAGACCATGTTTTTCATCTCATTTTCAAGGGCATCTTAAAAATGGAGATCGCTTGCACTCCCTAGCATTCTCGATCATCTTTCTGTGTTCGTTTCAAAATGAGAACAAGGCACTGAGGGACTTGAGAGATTGCATTCGTTCTCCCATAGGGCAAGGTGGTTATTTTATAAATGAAGAGGGCCAAAAAAGCTATCCTTCGTAGTCTCTTAGCAACAGAGCTGAGTCGGTTTTAATGTTCGTGTATATCTTACAGGTTCTATGTATAGAAGCCTGAGCTGCGCAGCTCAGCAGTGTCACGGCTGAAACAAAGACTGTTCCCCTTGCCTTGTGCAGGGGAGGAAAATAACCCAAGCGTGCTAATAACGCGGCATGGACTCGTCTGTCTTTTCTCTTTCTCCCCATCAGATGATATTCTGGTCAGTGACACGCTTGCTGTCTTCAATACGCTGACCTTTTATTCAGATTTTATCTGCTATGAGATCCGGAACGTGGTTTAAATAGAACATCGTTCTATGTCCTGTTCTTCTCCAGAAGGAAACTGAGTCATGACACTGCAACAGTAAGAGCATCTGGATCAGAATTCCGGGAGTTTCTAGGGTTAGTGCTTTTGCTGTAGCAAGCAGAAGCCAGTGAGTGACTGTAAGTGTTCATAGTAAAACTTTTTCTGCCCTATATCTGCCTCTTTATTTAATTTTTAAGACACTGTATCAAATCTATCATACTACTTCCCACTGATCTGTTTTCTCTCTCTTTCTTTGTACATAACTTAATTTCCAAATTCTGAAGTGTAATTTTTTTTTTTTTAAAGATAATCTATATTTGTTAATAGTATGGTTGACTTTTAAAAGGCAGACAGTGTTAATAAAATACATTTCACAGGTTGCTTCCCATTCTGAATGCAAATGTAATAAATGGCCTTAGATTTCTGGCTCATGCCCCTTGGTGTACGTTACCCCAACACCCCAACATCTAGGATTGTATGAGTGAGTTTGTGCTCTTGAAAACAATTTCATAATTTAAATATAAGAAATGTTGGTTAGCTATCTGTTTTCACAAGATTTGATATTTTTTTTTTTCTTGGAAATTCTATAAATAGTGTAATTTAAATTTAGGTGTATCTTTTCTAAAGCAGGGGTGGCTGGTTTATCGGCTTGTATTGATGGCAACATCCAGAGCGCTTGGTTTGATTTCAAATTATTTCAATAGTCCTGTCATTTCAGTAGTTTGGTTGAGTTTCTCTGTCTTGCAGGTGTAAAGAAATTTAAATTAGTCGACAGGATCCTTAGCTCCTTAATACCTAAAAGTGCAATTATAATATAGTGATAAATAATGAAGTGCTTTGATATTTTTCCGTGTTAAGCGTATGAGAGAAACCTCCAGTGTCTTCCCAAGTAATTTTGGCTTAATGTACGTTGATATAGGTAAAAGTGTTTTGTTTTGGAACACTTACGTTGGAATTGCACTTTATTAAACACATAGAGCCCAGGAAAGGATTACTTGATATGGCAAATCAATACTTTATTTTCAAAGAGTTGTTTGCTGCCTAAACCGTGGGAAATGGCGATTTGCTGTTCTTAGCAAGATTTGCTTTACAAACACAAAAAAACCCACCTAAAACAAAGCAAGTGCAGAGACAGATTAGTGTTTTCTCCAACTTGGCAAGATGACATTTGATTTTTTTTAAATTTTTTTTTTTTAATTTTTGCCCTGCAAGTTTTTCCTACTGATAGTTTGGATCTCCTAGCCTTGCCTTCCATTCAGTGTGGCCGTGGAGGCTGTCAGCTGGGACTAGGCAAGGGGAACCCTGTGGCTGAGCTGCAGCTGTAGAGGGTGTTGGTCAAGGAGATTGAAGAATGAGCGGAGCTGGAACCAGGTGGGAGTATTTTACTCAGAAAACTGTATGGTTTTCTGTGATTCTGTGGGCTCAGCCCGTGCTCCCATGCCTGGTAGGGCAGAAAACCTGGTTCTCCGTTGTGATGCTGGGGCTGCCGTCCATAACAGATCTGTGTTGCCACGGCGGCGTTTCCTGGCATCAGTGATGCTCTGTGGAGCTGGCAGAGAGGCCGTGGTGCTTTCTTGGCCAAGCTAGAAATATGGAAGAAAACAACTTTCCAGTGTCAAATGGTAACTGATTTTAAATAACTCTCTAGCTTCCTAGATCTCTTCCCAGCATCTCCAGGTGAGGAAAGCTAAAGCGGGGGTTGGAGCAGGGAGAAGGAGGAACAACAAGGTTTGCCGCCTGGCTTGTGGAGGGCGAGAGGACTGAAACGTGCCATCCCGGAAAGCTTTAGTGTAATTAAGGTTATATTTGAAATGCAGCACTCTTGCTTGAAGCTCTGATTTTAATGTTGGGAAAGGCTCCTTTTTAACAGGCATTTTGATTTTTCTAATAATTATGAAAAAAAAAAAAATCCCAAACATTTCAAAAGACACTCGATACTCTGGTTCTGCCTGACAGCTTATCTGAGAATTCTTTAGTAAGGCCCAGTGGCCATTGCAGCAGAAAATGGCAAAATGCTTCTTCAAATCAGTACAGTGACATAATTCTTATTTAAGAGACTTTGAATCCTGTCACAGTATGGACGCTCTGTGTGCGTACGTTAGTGCTCAGAATGTATCTTCCTTGCACAAGCATAAGCGGTATGAATGCCAAAATGCACCTCATTTGCAAGTTCTGTTTGCATGATAAATTTTATTTTTCTAATCTTCCCTATCAACAGCACCAATTTTTTTTAATCTTTCGGATGACATAAAAATGCATTTTAATGGAGCAAATTATATAGCTTCGTCTGCTTTTGTGTATAAACGGGGTGGCCATATTCAATTAGGCTGAAAAATGATCATTTGTTCTATTACAGGCTGTAACAGAGCGAGTGAAAAAACGGCGATCCATCACCAGTTGCTCAGCTTTATGTTACTTAAATCACTTGCCATTCTGTCGGTGGCTCGGAATCCTCTATGGGAGCCATTATTTAATTTAAGTTTGTGGAGGTGTCACTTGTTTGATAATAGGCTGCTTCTGTAGTAGAGGCATAGTGACTAAATATTAATAATTTTTTGCATCCATCCAAGAGTCCTAATTAGTTACGAGGGTAACGGTGCCAGTAAAGCTAATGATTATACTGCCATAAAAAGAATTTGACAGCAAATAAGGACTTGATCCAGAGAGATGCCCGGTACCTGCTGTGCTGTCCGAGTCTGCTAGAGCTGAGCCCGCTGAATTTTTGGGCTGCTTATGTACAAACGTGAGGGGTTTCCGTGGGGTAAAAGACAGGTTGTGTTGATCAGCGCTCATGACGGTGTGTTTAAAAAACACTGTTTTGTCTTCCTCGTCCAATGTTGCTTTTGTACTTTCGTGCACCCTGTGGTTTTGAATATATTGTGGTAAAGGCTCAAAGTGCACGTAGCTTCTGGGTTTGTGGTTTTGCTTCAGCTTTTACTGGCCTCTTGATATCTCACTTGTTTCCCTGTCCACTTGTGTGTGATCCACCATGCTTTTTCTTCTTTTGTTTCCTTCCTTCCTTTCCTCCCCCCACCCTCCGTAGTATCCGCTCAGATTTATATAGCTTTTAGGCTACATGGGGAGATTGATCAGACAGGGGCTTATGCATTTAGAGGAGCTAATAAATAAGCATCGCAGTGTATTACCCGCCACTGCATTGGAATAACTTCAAACGCTCAAATCAAACATTCCATTTGTTACAAATTGGGGAAGGCAAAAGAGGGCACCTCTGGTTTATTAGGGTGCATATTTCATTTATCTGTTACGGAAGATATTGTCCAGTTCTACGTGTCTGGGGAGGTAATTCCATAGTCTCAGAGCCGCCTCCCCCTTGCCTCTCTCCCCCCAAATATCTGCCTTTCAGGTTTCCTTTGCCAGTGTTCACCTTTGCAATAGATGCGTTTCTGGCCCTTCATTTTCAAATCTTATTTTATTTCCTCTCTTATTTGTGGGTCACTTTTTCACCTTTGGCACCGTTTCCCCCGCCCTCAGTAAATGTTTTTGTTCAGGCCTCTGTCACAAAAGAAAAGAGAACTTACGAATCTTCTGATTCTTTTTAAAACTACTTTTATACGTTAGTGCCAAGGTTACCATATGAGCCAAGATCTCCCTCAGTAATGGGATGGCTGGGTTGCAGAAGTCTATAATTCAAATTAAATTCTTACATCCTTCGTACGAAACTACTGTGGATAACGAGAGTTGTGGTGGGGGTTCATGACAGGAGCTTGCGAGGAACCGAAACCTTGTGCAGTGGGACTTATTGGTTAAAAATAATAAAAATATGATTATTAATGATTATAATTGGTAAACTTTAGCTGACTGTTTATCTACTTCATTATAGTCAGTCGTCTTGCTGATTTTGGTGCTCAGGTGCCGCTTGTACCCGCCAGGGCAGCTGGGAGTAGCTGAAGAATTAGAATCTGAGTATTAGCACAGTGTTGGTGCTGTTTATTACATTGTGATTCTTTTAAATATAAAGCTATGAAGACAATGTTTAATTAGCAATCAGTCAAAGTCCTGCAAAAGGTTAGGCCTTTTTACTTCCTTATTGAAGGAGGCTATGGTACGTGGGTTCAGCATGGAGTCTCGTAAACTGGAGGTAGGTGCTGCCGCTCTTCCTGGGACCTGCTACACTGCTGGGTCAGGCTGGGCTACACAACTGAAATAAAGAATTCATTAGCCNTGAAAGGAGGGTGTAGAGAGATGGGGGCTGACCTCTTCTCCTTGGTGACAGGTGATAGGACGAGAGGAAATGGGTTCAAGTTATGTCAGGCGAGGTTTAGATCGGATAATACAAAACATTTTTTCACTGAAAGGGTTATTAAACATTGGAATAGGCTGCCCAGGGAGGGGGTGGATTCACCATCCCTGGAGGTGTTTAAAAAAAGGGCAGATGGGGTACTTAGGGACATGGTTTAGAGGTGGTTTTTGTCAGGGTAGGTTAATGGTTGGACTTGATGATCTTAAAGGTCCCTTCCAACCTCAGTGATTCTATGATTCTGTAAGTTGCATGTCAAATTTGGATGTTCGGTTCTTATAAAAATGTAAAAGGATGTGGGTCTGTAAGTATTTGTTCAGGGTCTTCTGATATTGTGGCATCTTAGGTGAAAATGGGAATTACTAAATTTTCATTTCTCTGCAAGTCAATAGTTAAAAATAGTTAAAACACCTTGTTGGAACATATCAGAACACCCTGTTTTTCTTGTAAAAAAACTTGGTAGGATGAAGAACTCCTGTCATAAGAAGGGTTTTGCTTTCTGCTTGATGGAGGAAAGGCCTCTCACTGAGGATATGTCTCTTAGCCTGGAATTTGATTTTGTCATCACTAGTATTTCTTATATCCAGATTTGCTCTCTCGGGTGTCTCTTCACCACACTGCAGTCGGTGGCAGACTGATCCTGAGAGGAATTCAGGAAGTTTGCTGAGATTGCCTTATGTCATTTTAGTAAGGGTCACAAACTGGAATTTGTATTTTGGTGCTCATACTCAAACCTGGGCCCTGCTACCGTCAACAGCCCTGCTGTTTAATCATTTACTTGGCGAAGTCACCTACAGAAATATTTGCGCCTCTGTATAATTTCCTTGGGGATTCTTGCCACCATTTTGTCTCATTATTCTTGGATTTGTTCATTGCTCTTGAAGTGGTTTTATTTGTTTCCTTCTGTCATTTGCATGAAGCCACTGTTTGAAGGCAGAGCTAGTCTCCAGAATAATTGACGATAATGGTTGAAATCCCAGTGGAACAATATTTCTGCAATAGGGAACTTCCACTAGAAATGCTATGTTTGAGTCTCGAAAGGAGCGTACAGTGTAGTTCAAGTACTCTGAGTGCCGTTTTTTTGTGCTTAGTATTACAAATCGACTGAAAGGACAAAAAAAATGTCACAGTGAAAGAGAACAACTTTGGGCTTGCATAATAGTGTTAAACTTGAGTAAACGGGCATGTATTTTCAGGACTCTGTATGATCTCTGTAACAAAAAGAGAATTTTCTGGGGAGAATGATGGAGAAAACGGAAATGTTCTGATGTTTAAGGAAAGAGCTCAAGTGGAAGCTTATTTTCTGTGAACTCTCACGTTAGTTATTAGCCTTGTGGGCTGATGGTGCCAAACTACGGCTCGTGGGCGGGGGGCCGGTGTGTATCTGTGTTCACCCACCCATGTTATTGCCTAGAACCGGCATTTTAGTATTGATGATTTAATGGAGATCCGCTTTGTGTTAGCGAGCAGAGTGGTGTTCCCTACGGTGTTGTAAGTTGAGTAAAAATCCTGTTGTTAAGAAAAACAGGACAAGGAGAATGAAATTCAGAGGGAAGTTAATATATGATATTTTCCTCTTGGCTTGTTTCTGCCCAGTAAAAGTGGGGAGCCATAAGGAGCATCTTCAGCCCAGTGGAAGATGCTCTACATTCTCATGTTGGCATTATTCAAGGAAATGTTTGTAACTTGAAGAATGCACTGGCATTGTGGGTTTTGGTACAGTAGTTGAGATTCAGAGTATGTGAGGAAAAAGAAAGGTTAATATTCCAAACAGATGCATGAGAACCTTTCCGTTGGAGGCAAGGTGGTGTAGTAGGGCATTGCGAATATTCCACAAGTGCTGCTTTTCTGGTTTGGTTCGTATTGCATGTGTTGCTTTGTATATATCTTTATTTCTGCTTTTGGATTCTATACTTCGACTAGTTTCATCCTGTTCAAAACAACAACAATTGGAACTATGAATTATTTTTTAGAAAATGCATTTTTAGCAAGTCTGGGTGAGCATGAGTCTGAGAAATGAAAAGCAAATAGCTTTTTTCTTTTTTTTTTTTTTTAGCTTGGAAGTTTGCAGGTTAAGAGCTGAATTTCTACTACTCTACCTATATTAAAGGGAGACACTTTCAGATGTCATATGGGACAGGAAGTATGTCCTTGAAAAGGAACAACATTTTGTCCAACTTTTTACTTGCTCTTTAGTTTTGATGTATAAGAAGGCTTTTTGTATATCAGCATTTTAACAGCAGTTTAAAATAACAATCAGAAATGAATCTCTTTGTGCACAGAAAAAGGCAATCTGAAGCCTAATCAAAAGCTTTCTGTTGTCTCTTGGCAGCAGCGTATTGTTTTGCTTCTCTGGGTCACAGTGTGCCAGACCTTTGTTCTCTTTAACTCTTCAAATGCATCTTTAAGGAATCATTTGTGTAAAAACACACTCAAATAATTTTAGCTTTGTTTGCACCGCTGAGAAACTGTTGATGGCAGGAGACAGCAATCTGCAGATAATGTTATATAAATAGAAAGCTCTTTTTTCAACTTTGAAGGCAGTCTCCAGTCTGGTTTTTAAGGTTTGTGCCCGCAGAATGGGATAGATAGTCTTGGAATCACTGTGTGAAACCTGGTTTATGGACACGTGCAACGTGATTGTTTCTGGGGATCAGGAAAGAGCACGTGTCTCGGGGAGGCTTTGTGAGCAGCTGGAGCGTGGCACACCTCTGGATCTGCTGGTCTTGCCTGCACAGGTGGACCCTTAGCACATGTCAGCAGCAGGCCTGTCACGGGCATTTAAATATAAATGTGAGCAGGTTGGCCAACAAGTTTCTTGCTGGTGGAAATGATTAAGTTTAATAGAATAAGGAAATGCTTGCCTGTGTGTGCAATTTAACTGCCTTTCTGCATGTCTGTTGGAGGAGAGGTTTGCAGAGTCCTGGGGGATTGTGCGTTTCCAGCCTCCTGGAGGTTCAGGACTTGTTGCTCCTTGGAAGATCCCCCTGCAGCTGGACCCTCTGTCGCGGTGCCCCCAGGGGCTGAACTCTCCAGACCTAGTTTGGAAAAACAAATGCCTCCCCTTCCCACCCTTAGTTTATTAGGAGAATGTAAATTGCAAACCAAGCCGTCTTCAAACCAGGGTGCTCATCGGTCCCTGCCTCTTCCTGCTGTTGAGATGTGGGCCCAGGCAACGGCAGCAGTGTTAACGATGGGTAGTAATGCTTGTAATAATCCATGAGTTCTTTTTCCAAAGAGTCAAGGTTGTTTGTCAAATACACTTTCTAGAGCTCAGGAAAAGTAAAGTCAGGTTTTCTTTCTTCCTCCTGCTGCTGCTTTAATATCCAGCCTTTTTTTGATGTGTGCATCAGCTTCTGATGTGCCACTGCAGGCTGTTCTTAGATCAGGTTTCTTGGCGTGCTGTTGACTTTATCTCGTTTACCCGATCACATTTCTGTTGCCATACGCTGTGTGATCGCAGCCTCCCCGCAGCTTTTTAACAATTAGTAATTGAGCAGGAAGTGTGTGTTCATTACAATAGCCTTTTGATTTTGATTTTTACAATCACGCCGTGTTTCGCCCAGTGCAGAGGCGGGGTTGAGGGGAGGCACTTCTCCCAAACACGGGGTTTTTTGACAGAGAGGAGTCGGTTGTTGCAACCACTTGGCCATTTGTCAGCGGTTCTCGGGCATCCATCCCTCCCGCGCAGGTTGCCTGGCAACCCGGGCCAGAGCCATTGCACCGCGGCCACCGCATCTCCGAGAGCGGGTCGGGAGATGATTTATCAGTGGCGCTGGGAGCGTGGTGAACCCAAGAGGCAGGACTGGACCTGTGAACAGGAACCGACCTGAAATGGGAAGGGAGAGAGACTGGCTGGCTTGGGAGCATTAGCTGGGGATGCACCCGGAGCCAATAATCATAGGGCCCAATTAGAGCAAAAATAAAGGCTCCTCATTTAGACATAATTGATTTTTTTTTTTTGCTGTTTTCTTTCTCATCTGGGCTCTCATGCAGAAACAGGTACAATGCAGAAAGTGATTCACAGCTTTGCCTGCTGTTTTGGGTGAACCTGAAATCTCTCTCGTTATAGAAAATAGCCCTGTTAAAATACTGATGGTAAAATAAAGCTGGGGTTAGCACGTAGGGTTAGCAGCGCCCTGACAGCTCAAAGCCCGGGGTGAAGGAATAGTTGAATTCTTCCCCAGCTTCAGAAATGTCTGAGAGCTGTTGTGTCACCTTCGATATCATGTTGCCTTTCGTACAGGCTTGTGCATTTATCCCTGGCATTAAACAGAAGAAGGGAAAGAAGCGTTTCATAAACTGGTATTTAAGTAGTAGTTCATGCTGTGGTCAAATGTAGAACTCTTACCACCATCACCACCCACCCACCCCACCCCCCAAACATCACCTTTAATGAACTAAACTGAAGGAAATTGGGATAACCTTTAGGCAAGTGCCCTGGTTCAGTCTCTTCTGCTGGCTTCAGTCCTCTCTCCAGAGTAGCTGTGATGAGGGACCGGCAATGTGGAAAGCACTTTGACGAGAGCGTTTTTGCATACTCCTAAGAAGGCGAAGAGGAGAGACAGGAGGATGAATCCACTTTGACCTCTTGAATGGCAGGATAAATACTTTATTGAAAATTCTAAATAAATGTGTTTGTAACTAGTAATCCTGCTCTGCATGCAATCTCATTTAGCCAACTGTGTATGCAAATGTGCTATTAATGTGTTTGCATCCAGTATAAATATACAAATCTAATCTGTTTATATATGTAATTTACACACAGCTGTGCTCATGCTCACTTAATACCAATATTTTCAGCAAGCGAGAGGTATCATGGGAGATCTATTGTTCAAAACAAAAGCTACCAGTGCAGCGCCATGGAAGGGGGATCATTATCATTTCAGGATCTTTTGGCATTCCCTCGAGGGAGTCTGCTTAATGACTTTCCGTCTGTGTATATGGCTACGGATATGCATAACACAGGCTGCGGTGGACGTTACGTGCTTCTCTCTATCTGTACAGTGCTTTGGTGTTGCATCCCTTACAGTTTGAGGTAGAGTTTTAATTCTTCAGTATAATTTTTCAGGAAGACAGAGTAATACGATTGGGAGGGAAAGCTAATTGTTTGGCACCTTTAAGCCTTTCAGCTGATCTATCTCTTGTCAGTTTGTTTATAGAGGATACTTGATCTTAAGGGCATATGGCCTAAGGACTATAAGATTTTTATCACGTGTAGATGGCTAGCAAGGCACTCTGAGTAGAAGAACAATTAGTGCCTTTCAATATAGCTTGGTATCTAATGAATACATCAAAATATTTTCGTTTTTCCACAATATCTTTGAGTTAGAGGACTTGGTGAAAAAAGAATTTTATTTTGAAAATACCACAAAGGTTAGAGGACAATTTTGTCTTGAAACAATAGAATTATTTCATTAAAACAAATCGACAAGAAAAACAGACCAGTATCTATTAAAAGAAAGCTGAGTTGAGTTTCTGTTTGTATTTTGAACTAAGGTCACAATCTCCTGAAATAAGCAAATTGAGTGAGTAAATTTTAGAGGTAAGGGATGCTTTCAATAACAACAAAAAAATCCCTGCACACACCCACAAACACATATAAGATTCTCTTCCATCTTGCTCTACGAAAGGGTCACCTGCGTGTGAGCCTTCTCTCTTGAACTGGAAGTCTGGAAACGTGTTTGTGGCACAATTTAAGAAACGTTTACCCATTTACAGTTGTGAAAGGGGACTGTTAAAAAACAGAACTAACAAAACCAACAAACTGTATCAGAGTTGGTTACTTAAAAATTTGTAGTCTGTAGTTAAGCAGCAAGAGCGGGCACTGCCGGGGCTGGCTGGTGTTTGCTACTGCCCATGCTTCACCATCGTAGCTGGCTGGTGCATGGCAGTGCACGATCGTCACTTGCTGGTGTTCCACAACTTTCTGCAAGCCAAACAGGTCGTGCAAGAGCACGCCTGTATCGTGTCAGCAGTCGTCAAAGCACGGACATTCCCCTACAACAGAGGTCTCTTACAGCAGTGATCTGTAGTTAAGCGGTTGCAGACATCTTCAAGCAGTTGCCCAACTGGGTGAGCAATTTCTTGTCCCTTTGCGTGGTTGTGTCAGAGAAGAGAAGAAGGTTCTTCAAATCGTGATCTGTGTTTCAGTGCAGCCTCTTCAGGAGGAGACTCTAAATTGCAAGCTGGTGACAGCCTTGCTTCCTGCAGGAGCAGACAAAGAGGTGGTTAGAGATGGGACAGAGCAGTGAAGTTACCCTGAGAGCATCTGAGATGTTGTAGGTTAAAGGCAGGGGTAACGCCTTTGTTTCCACTCTTCCCTCAGTATTTCCACAAAGATCTACTTCTGCATGTGTGCTGGAGGTCTGCAAACATCTCTGATACGATGCCAAGGTCTGTGGAACAACACGCAGAGACATTTAGGGAAGACTTACGGTGTCTTTCTATTAACCAAGTTTGCCAGCAAGGTGATTTTTGCAAGCTTTGCTGTTAACCGATGTAACACACAACAGCACGAGTATCTAATGCTAAGGGTAAAATCACTTGCTACTTCAAAATTAGATTAAGAAAACATTCAGCGGAGTTAGGGGAGTGACAGGAAACAATAAAATGAAGTTCAGATGAGGTTGAGGCATATCCTGTTCTCCAGCAGCAGGACACGGTAAAGGAACGGAGCAGAGGCCTGAACGCAGATTTTTCTGATGGTTCCTCTTTGCTAGTGGATTGATTTTTGTATTTATTTTTTTTCACAAAGGTTTCAGGTGAGCCATCATGCTTGTTCTACATGCTACTGTAGTAGCCTAGAATATTCTGTTACCTTGGGACCAGTCCTTATTCGTGGCAAGGTGCTCTGAGGATGTGTGTTCTTAGGCCAAGGAATTTCCGTGCAACGTCTCTCCCTTCTGCCCTCTCCTGTACCCCTAGAAATGGGTCTTTTCCCCTCTTTTTTTTTTTTTTTTCCCTCTCCTCTGGGTGAGAGCCTTCAGGCAACAAAGCAGCTCATGGAAAGAGTTAAACAGGCACATTGTGTGTCTGCAGTGGTTAGCAGGATTCTGAGAATAGCTGAGATGTGTGACAGCTGCATTTTCTTAAAGTACCACTTTTTGCCCTTGATGGAATTACTTACTGAGCAGTGCTTCGTCCTGTCTGTTATTGAGCATATAGAATTCCTTTGAGGTAAAGATGCAGTAAATACTAGCATCATTTTCTGCTACAGCCAGGAATGCTTTGGTGGAAAAAAAATTGTGACTAACCCAAGTTGTGATTTTGTAAGAGGTACCTGACATCTTTAGGTTAAACTGTGTCGTCTTAAGGAAACTATCAGGATACAGGACGGTATATATCATTTAACATTATCAGCAAATGCCTTTATTTGCACTGTACACAAGCAAAATATAATGTTAAAACTCAGCCAGGCTTTTAATAAAATGTACTCTGTGCGCTGAAATTCAGCTAGTGTGCATATACAATGTCTGTGTGCTTAAAAAAAAAAAAATGGTTTGGGGCAATCTATCAATGTGCTGCACAGTTAACAGAAGTTTTGCAGATACAACCTATAACCAGATCTCATTTTCTTTTTAGGACAACTGCCGTAATTTTTTCATCTTGTGAAATTTAAGAAATAAAGAAGCCTTTATGCATTTGGCGTTTATTTGCTGTTAACTATTAAAATGCCATAAATTTTCCTATCATATCTACTGTAAAGCTTGAAAAGGCATATTAAATATGGAATTTTAATTTCATGGTGACAGCTTCAATTGGCATCTGCCTAGAAAACCTCGGGCCTTTCAAAACACGCGCTGTACATACCGCTTTCATTTTTATAAGCTCATAATTAAGGAAAAGGTTGAGAGAAGAACTTGCTGTTCTTGGACGTGGTCTAAAGAGGAGATTATTTTTTTTTTTTTAAGAGAGATTGAGGGAGGGGAAAAAAGTCCTTATTTCCTGGATTAAGAAGGAGCAGAAAGGCTCTGTGTTTGGGGGTTTGTAAATATATTGCATTACAACATGCTTGTCACTAATTGACCAGGTGGAAGCCATGGGAAGGGAATGAAATAGCACATGGGTTTTCTTAAGAGAACACACTTTTGATCTAAACCTCATTGAAGCAGTACCTCAGAAGAGACATATTTGTAGCAGTTATGAATTTAGAGTTTTATCAGGATCACCATGCCTTTCTGAAGCCCATGAGGTTTCAGTTTGAAATTCTAAAGTTGCTGAAGCAGGTTATTTTGTGCTAGATGTTATTCTTGCATGCTGTTAGAAACAGCTTTGTTTTCGACTTCTGCAGTAAAGAAGAAAAGCGGGAACCTCAGTTCCCGGTTAAAACCTGGGGTGTGGAATTTCAGCATGCGGTAGCAAATTTTTCCTGCCAAGCTGTAATCTCTTGATAATAGAAACCCTGACGCATAACCTTAACTACAGCTTTGCAATGGCATTATCATCCCGTTGATAAACGTGCCATCTGAGCTCTGTTAGAACATAATGGCTTTGTGTATCTTGTCATGATATTTGTTTCTTGGGATAAAATATGGGACCTGCAAGTACCACATATGCAAACGTTAACATGCTTGTTCCTTGTTCTTCCTGGGTTATTTATAGCTCCCTGTTTACACGGTGTAGCAGGATATTGCAGAGTCTAATATGTTTCATCGGGGAAGCTCAAATTATAAAATGGTATTAGGAGATGTTGTGTGGTGGCTGGTCAATAGCCATGGTAACCGCTTCGGGAAAGACAACCGGGTCGTCTGTCAGCGTTGCCTGACCCCGTGAGCCGTGGGATTCCCTAATCAGACTTCACAGCAATAATGATCCACTGCTCTTTTTTTTTTAAATTGCGTTACAGTTTGCCTTCACTGAACAGTGCAAACAACAATGCTGAAAGAATTGTCATAAAGAATGTTTCAAAGTTAAACCTACGTGGTAAGATTGGAATGTTCATCTTTTTATTTTTAAAAGTACAGAACTTGGATTTTTAAACCATTGTGCTCTAGAGCCACTTCTGCTCTTTATCCCAGCTTCTTTCTCGTGCATCCATAGGTTTAAGCCTCATTGTTCTACCAGCCCGGTGTCGTAGGACTATTTTAATTCAGCAGCTGTTGTTTTCAGATGCCTTCTGCGAGTGGCGCACCAACACCTCCTGCACTGTTAAAATGCAGATGTAAAATTTGTTGCGTGTCATTTGTGCAGAGGAGAGAAAATTTAAGCTGTGTTACGCAGTCTGTTTTATGAGACGCTGGAGAGCAACAGGTCAGTTCTGATTTGGTGTGCAACTATTTAGTGCTTTTAGATTTAAAAACATTTGGAGCTCTCTATCGTGCTTGACTTGGAGACAAGAAGTACCTGTTCTTGCTGCAGGCTAAAGGAGAACTGAATGCGATGTCCGAATTAATGGAAGACTAGAATAGGAAGGAAAATCTGAAAAAGAAAATGTTTTGAAAAAACCTCGATGATTTTGTTAAGCTTTAGAATTTCTGTCTTAGGTTTCTGAAACTAATTTTTGGGTGCTTTTGTTGTTCTTTGTGTATTAAGAAGTGGCGTTCTTTTGCCTTTCAGCAGAGGCACACGACTATTTCACAGTTGGATGTCTGGCGCTGCCTCAGCGGCCTAGTGATAATTCTGTATGACGCCGATAAAGGTGACAGTGTAATTGGCCAAAACTTCAGAATGCCAGAAGGATGGACTTCATTTATATTTGGAAATTTGGAGCAGCATTTCAAGCTCCCTCTAACGCTGTTATTCCGGTGGGCTATATGCTGGGCTTACGTTCCTGGTAGGGATTTTTGACATCTCCTGTGTTCAAAGGAAGACAGTTTGTCATAGGCTTTTTTAATACAGAGCTGAATTCCAACACAAAACAAATGTAAAATAGTTTGGTTAAAAGGAATCTTAACAAAATAAATGAAACGGTCCTCTGAGAATTGAGATACACCATAGTAAGTCTTTGGCAAAATGAGGAGTAGAGAACCAGGGCCTTTAATTTCCTGCAATGGACCAGATTGCTGTCGTGTTTCCCTGTGTCTTTTTTCAGCCTTGGTTGGAGTGTTCCAGCTCTGGTTTCTTCTTATTCCCCTACAGCTTTGTATGTCTCATTTTCCTATATGCCCTGTTAACTGATGCTGGAAGAGCAGGGTACCTCCCGTACCGTCCAGGAGGCCGCGATGTCAAAGCCAGGAACCAGCTGCAGCATTTAGAATCTGAGTTCCCCTTGGATTGCTTGTTTTCAAAGGTTTCCTGATTTCGTTGATTTTCGTTCTCCATGATTAGCTGCAGGCAGGAATTATGCTGCTCGTTGGGACGTCGGGAGTGCTTTGAGGATACGGTTGTTTGCCTTGTTGCTGCTGCCATGTTTTCTTGCCCAGAAGTCAGAAGAGTTGTGTGTGTGGTGCCAGGGGGGCCATTGGCCTCCCCTTCAGTGTGATGAAAATTCCTCGTTGTTCACATGGTAAAAAGCGTGTGTGCGCGCGTTAGTGACGGGTTACACGTTGCAGGCAGCCTGGGTATCTCGCTCTGCAGGTGCATGTGACTTCTGTCTGTGGATAGGGGCTGGTACCCTGCTTTTACTAACATTTCCGTGTTCAGGAGCCCAAGTGCAAAAGCCCAAGGAGCAAACAGTGCTCTGTTTGCTGGTTTAAAAGGAGGAGGTGGGTATGAGCAAATCACACACTGCAAGGGACTGTAATCTCAAAGCATATACAACTGGTGGTTAATTCTTGTCTCTGTGCCCCCAGGCACGTTCTTGGCGAACCCTAGCAGTCTTGCTGGCTTTGAGGGACAGGGTTAGGTAAGGATAGATCCCTGTGCGGGCACATCTGCAAAATAATATGCACAAAGTTCCAAAGAGACTGTACACTCATATTCAGCATTGTGGTGGGAGCTTCTGAGGTGTACAGAGCACTATTTTGGTTGTGAATTACCCTTTCTTGGATTCCTTATCCCCTTCGTAACATGGAAGCCTGTAATCACCTGCCCACCTCCTTCAAGTAGGTGTTTGCAAGAAGATGTGGTCCAAAATGCATTCAGCCAACTTGAGGTTTGTTTCTTTGTAGGGAATTAATTCCCCCAGACTGTTACTGCCCATATACTCGGCATCCCTCCTCCTTTTTGCAGGCAGAATTTGGTATTTTCTAAATGTTTGTACCTGTATGCTTATTGTAGGAAAGGAGAAAGTCCCTCAGGGCTGGCCTTTCGGAGAAGAGGCGCCCTGTGTTTAGTTGTGATCTCCTGCTGCTGATCCATGGCGGTGAAGTGCTGAGGTCTGGGTGGGCCGGGTCCCAGAGCCGCAGGCGGCGGTGGGTGCAGGAGTGAAGGTGCCTCGGGAGGAGGAGGAGGGGAGGGAGCGATGCTCACAGCTGGCGCCTGCCGGGTTATCTCGGGGGGGGGAGGTATTTCAGCGGGGAAACATGAG